>JBAMYA010000013.1:10177018-10190372 GCA_037176975.1 Arrhamphus sclerolepis
TTCCTTCTCATTTTATGTAAGTGCAGGGAATTGTGCAACAGTGTTCTAGTTCACACACACACACACACACACACACATTATAAGCCGTTGCAACAAATCTGTTCTGATCACAGGCTTGTCATCAGAACAGATTTGTTGACTTGAGTCAAAGCTTTGTTGACTTCAGACTTGACTAAATTCCAACACAACCTGAACATATTCTGGCTACACACAAGGAAACTTCAGCTCAAACTTTTAAGCCTGCATCCTAATGTGTTTCGTGTCAGTGTAATTATTTTTACTGCATCTAACTGAGTCAGAGCTTTCCTGATCTAAAATTCTTATGTCAAACTTCATTTAGTCTTATTCACCTCCACTTTGAAGTGGTTTTTAGACCTAGACCAGTAAAGCTGTTTTGTGACTATTTTCGTGTTTTGTTTTTCTCACACCACTGGGTACGAGTGTCCCCAAAGAAGGAAGCAGGTCACCACAAAGATAGCATACAATGTAATTAGACACTTTGCCAACAGGTTTACATGCACACCCACTCTGAACCAAACCCCCGTCTCTGTGATGACCCCCTCTCTCATGATCTTCTCAATCCCCCCATCTGATTTGCAGCTCTTTGAAGTCTCCAACTTCCTGGGGGAGATTTTCATCTTCAGCTACATGGGATATATATTGTTGACATTTCCTCACCATGTCTTCAAACCTCTCTTCATTTTGGGGGCATTTGTATCCTTTTCTACTACATGATGGAGTGTGTTTACCACCTGCTGTGCAGGGATCCGGGCCGGAACCCACTCTGTAATTGTTTAGATATAGAATAAGAGATAAACTGGAACAGAGTCTTTCCTGCAGAACTGCCTTTTCCTCATTCTTAAAAAAAACAACAACACAGACCACTTAAATGAACAACTTATAATAGAGAGCTGCTCCCATGGCATTTATAGCCAGCTTCATATACTCACCATTTCTGCAGATTCAAATCCTGCAGTACATCTTCTTCAAGGAACAGCCATGAAAACAAATTTAAATAGGTCATTTATTATTGTTACTGCTGCTTCTTTTCTATTCCCTGACAAAACTCAGTGAAATAAAGATGTTTGCTTATGTCTGAAATAATCTTACAGTACTTCCATTAGTACTGTAATAAGGGCCATATTACTGTTGCAGTTGAAGATGATACCATGTAGGTTAAAATAGTGAAACACATTCTGTTTGTAATCAAATTACATTACAGTTAAATTAAATGCAATAAATAAATTAAATCCAAATTGCTTTCAGCTGTTGCCCTCTGATGTTTATATGCTGATTTGTAAAAAATGTACTTTGGTGGTATGTATAACTTGAGTAAATGTGAAAACTAATCAGCTAAGATATTTTATTATCAAACCTTTAAGTAATTCCATTCTCTCTAGTGCCTGTTTTTCTTTTAGATATTGTAACTTGAATTTCACTCTTGTTTTTTTCACCAGTGATATTTTACATATATTACTTCCTGTGTATTGACAATTTAGGCTGATTTCAGAAAGCCACTCATTGTATATCTAGGACGATTCCTCTGACTCAGAACTGAGCTCAAATAGACAAAAAGAAAAATCCATCATGGATCATATTTACCAGCAACCTTTGTGGATCAGAATGTTGTTGCTTGAAGTTCAGTGGGTTGACATCATTTGGCCTCGAACCAGATGGTCACTAGGTCGATCCCAGGCCCTGTCGTGTCCCGGAAGGTCCTTGGGAAGGACACTGAACCCCACATTACCACAGCCACTAGGAGGACACAAGGCAGTGTGCTCATCGTGCTGGTCCCAAGCCTGATTAAATGTGCCAATCCAAAATATAAAATATATTCTTCTTTAACTTTTCTTTAGTAGGACGACCTGTGTCACTTGCATTGCTGAAGTATTTTGGCGAACCACCCTGGTCCAGATGCAGAAACACAGGCTCAAACCAAGATAGTACCACCACTATGTTTGATGAATAGAGTAAGAATCAAATTTATCTAGCTTGCTTATTTTCCATTAAACCTTTAATACAATTCAGTTCAGTTTTATTTATATAGTGTCTGTAAGAGCACAAGTTGTTTCTAGAGCCCAGAGCATGACCCCTGATCATATGGCAAAGCCTAACAGTGGCAAGAAAAAAAACTCCCTCTATGACTCTTTGGACTGTGATGTTTTTGGTAAATAAGGCAAAATTGCATCGAATTCGAGAGACTTAAGAAAAATTCCAGCAAATGCTATGAAGACAACGGCTCCTCAGGGGTACATGTTAGAGTTATACCTTTGCAACGAGCTGCATTTGTAGTTGTCAGGTCTTCTTTATGAAGGAAATAAATGGGTGGTTAAGGACTGTTGGCTACCAGTCGTACAGTTGTCCTTTCCTGAGAGCTGGCATGACTGTACTCTGAGCCAGAGACGAGACCCCAGTGGCTGCACTCCAAGGAGCTGTTCTTTCACAGTCCACTGCCCAGATGGCCAGCAATTATTATTACAATCCATCTTCCAGCATAGGGTCGAAAGGGCCAGCGAAAGCGTCGACTGAGCGGATTCACTTTCCAATGCTCTTATGTTCTATTGGTGTTAGTGTTATGGGCTTCCACAGGAGAGAGAAAAAAAAAATCAGATTTGTACCCATTTGTCTCCAGTTGTACTACTGTGACAAAAGTCCACAAAACTCCGGCAACCTAAATCTAGTGGAATTTGACCCAGACATCCAAACAGGAAAAAACGAGGTCACTTCATCTTGTAGAGTCTTAAAAATGTCCATAAAAATGAAATAGCACCAGTGATTCCATCCTGTTAATAGCTCTTTTGGTTATTCAGTGGATTTAATCGTTGTAGTTTGCACCGTTTGCCATCAACATTGGAGATAGACTTTATTAGAAATGAGGCTCAGATGAAAGTGCTTAATTAACTCCATTCAAATAGCTCAGAGGCCTTTGATAAAGAGAGATTACTGCTTTTGGTAGCAGGATATTGCTTTTGAAAATCCATAGGGTGCACGAGATCTAATATTGACTGCAGGTATGAGGGAGCTCTGTTATAGTAATAGCCCTGTCAGACAGAGGTCCCCAGCCCAAGTTATTGGTGCCTTTTTTATTTCATTTTGGATTCATCCTGAGAATAAGTTAAATTTATTTTCTTTGTGGTGTTAAAGCACTGGAACCTGTCTCCATAGATTTAAGGAGAGTCTAAAAACATTGTGGGCTACACTTTCCAGGATGGTCCTCTTAGTTTTCTCCAGAATTGCTGTAGGTGCCAGTAACATGAGCTACCAGCAACCACAGGCTGGATTCAGGTTTAAATGAGGATAGGAGCTTCTATGAGGCACCTGTAACGTCTTTTAAAAGTGTGACAAAGAGGCTTGAGTGTATCCAGGATGCCAGGAATGTCCATGATATTTGTCCTGATATCCTCTCCCTTACAACTGCCCTGGACACTTAGCATTCAGTCCCATCCTGTGTAAGACATCAAAGTGTGTGTGGAGGGCAAAGACAGCTGGCAGTGCCTGATTGGCTTTATGCCTCAGCATGGCGCCGAGCTGCTGTGCTTGCATCCTAAGCACGCAATCAAATGAATGCTAATATTAATGTGGCCCTGAAGGGAAAAACAACATTAGACAGGACACAATTTCAAAAGACAGCACTGAATGAAACACAACAAGGCGGTAAACATAACTTCATGAAAAAGAAAGATCACAGAAAAAAAAAATGTTTCTGATTAAAAAGAAAAACAATCAAAAGAATACAATGAAACATCTGAAGACATCCCTGAAAACACTGCATCTTCAAAAATGCAGCAACAATAGGGGCTACCCAAGTACCACAAAAATGCTATCCACTATGTGGCAGCACCAGCTTTGGAAAGATATGAAAACTCAAAAAAAAAATACGAAACTCCCACTTGCTCAGAAGGAACCGTTTTCGCATGAGGGTAATTACAAAAATGGGGAAGAATGTCGGCGTGTTTAACCTCACAAGAAATTCCAGACTATATTCCTGTCAATTCAGCATGAAAACGATCATCACTGACGGCGACACGAGTGGTGATTCTGTCTACTTTACCTGGAAAAACCAGAGGAAGCCACAGCACAGAAAGGTGCATGTCTACAAAGCCCCAAGAGTTTGAGTAAAGAAACATATCTCATGATGCACATTTCCATGGTCACAAGTCAAGTCCTTGTGAAATGCTGCTGTGTTTTTCATGTGTAGGTATTTGTTGTATTATATGAAATGTGTTTTGAAATGTGAATCTGAAGTCTCAAGTTGTTTTAAGACAAATAAGTGTGTTGTCATAAATATTTGTTTTCCTTAACCTTTTGCTCGATACAGATCTCCATTTTTCTTTCAAGAGCATGCAACATCTACCCTTTATCTTTTCTGCTAAATCTGAGCCGTACAAACAAGATACCTCCTGCCTTCCAGCATTTCATGATGTTTGCAGGTACTGTTCCCTTTATATCTTTTTTTCAGCTCTTACTGATTAACATGAGTCACAGGGGCCTTTTTTTTTTATAGCGACAGTAACTAGACAGGAAATGGGGGGCAAAGAGAGTGTACACAAGCTTCACAGATGCACCACAAACTTGGACATGAACCCGCAAAGGCTACAGAATAAGCTATCCGTACATGAGGCAGCCCTTCATCCAGGTGGACTATTTGGCAGTCATGAGAGACTTTAAGCAGCGATGGTTGAGGGCATGGCTAAGCTCTCCCCAAAACACTGAAAAGTATTACAGTTGAGCTGGTGGTTATATATCACTCAGCAACATTATATCTCTTACAATGGTTACTTTAGCTGAAGAAAACCAAACAATGTCTAAATGTGTCTCTTAAAGTCGCTCATTGTATCAGTGTATCTTCTAACCAAAATGGTTGGCACCATATCAGATGAAGGTTCACATATCTGGCATAAGACAGAATGAAGTACACCTCTTGTGAGACAGAGACTGTGTCCAAATCACCCCCAATTTACTACAATACTCCATGGTCACCATGTATGGGAGCTCTGTGCAAGGAATGATGATGTAGACTTTTGGACATTGCTTGTGTTATTTTTGTCAGAAATGTACATCACTGTCACACAGGTGGAATTTAATGGTTCGCCGCTGGTTGATGTAGTGACCAAAAGTAGTTTAGTGTACACTACTTGTCGTGATCCACTGTGGGATACACTGAGTGCACAATAGAGGGTATAACAATTCTCAGTGCATATTTGGAAAGCTCTACAAAATGGCAAGCAAGCGATGTGGAAGCGAGTGGCGGGTGATTTGGGACACAGCCAAAGAAGTGTTACAAGACATGCCAGACTGACACCACTCATTAGCACATTCTTTTGTCAGAACAGTAGATCTGATGCCCCCATGTAGTTTGAGGCAGCTGTTGCCAAATAGAGTGGCTTTAGAATGGCCCAAAACCACATAATTAATACTTTAAGAATAAGTTGAATTTCATATCAGGACATTGCATTACTCCATGCCTATGGCTTGAACAGGTCCAGTAATTTAGATTTACCCTTTAAGCAACATACAAGTGAAAGACAGATCCACAATATAAAAACACACTGTCTTACATAAGTGTCTTACTCATGGGTAAGTCAAGCCTTTAGCTTTAGCGCATTTGTAGCACAAAAACAGGGTGCGTGACACCACAACCTTCACATCAACTGTTTCTGCTTCAAGTCTCTTTCATGTTCCACACAAATCAGCCATAACATTTTGATCACCAGCCATATGTGAATAAGTCCTCTTCATGCTGACAAAAAAAGACCTCTGACCAGTCGGTATTGACAAAAACATCCGAGGATATCCAGAGAGTCTGGTTCTGAGACATTGTACAGCCTTGTGGCTAATGAGGTGGGCTCTATGCATTTTAGGCTTGCTTCCCACAAATACATCATGCTTGCATCTAGGGACTTTGGAAGCCTTGTGAGCCTCAAGTGCATTGTTTTATTCCTTTAGCTCTTCCTAAGTAGCTTTTAAAGTGGCCCACTGTAGGTTGCAAGTGCAAAATAACAAAAATAGCATCCATGTCAATGCCAGTATGTATGTTTGTTACTTATTTTACCTCGTTTTAATATTGATTGGCTGATTGAAGTAGTTTCATTTCCAGCATTTCTCCTTCTTCATGGCTGCATATGTTGCAGCTGGAGTGATAAATGCCAGATTAGTGATGTTATTCCAGCAAAGAGGTTCAGAGAGTGAAAACGTTTCTCCCTGAAATATTCTACAATTATTCCAGTCTCTTCACTGCCTACAGCCAATAGTTTGAGTGAGGATGCTGAGAGAAGGTGTTCCCTGTGGAAGTAGTGTGAGAGATGTGTGTATGCGTGCCTGCGTGCATGCATGAGCGTGCCTGCGTGCATTAAGTGGGTTAGACCAGCACAAAGACCTTCCTTGGGCCTTATAATAATTCATCACCCTAGCTACTAAAGGCTTTTTTTGCATTAATCAATATAGTGAGAATCTTTGATGGTCTTGTAACTCATTCTCATCTTTTTCAGTTTTTGTAGCCTTTATTTTGAAAGTGCATAAAGAATCATTAGACTGTTGTATCTGAGACTAATACCTTACACCCCGAAGAGTTTGATTTGTAGGAGAAGGGTGTTTGATGCAGGATGATGTGGGATAGTGCCACAGCAGCATCTTTCTCTGCTTGCCTGACCCATTTTACCGCTTATATAAGAAAGCTTCCTTTTAAAAAGCCCTTGTCTTGCGATGTTCCAAAATTCCTCCACCACCACCCTCACAACAATCACCTCCCCCTTCTGATTCCTATGGAAGTACAGGGTTTGCTTTAAGAATTGCTTTAATCGTGTCACCATTGTACAGCAATTCAGAAGTTTGGTTGGGGGCTATTTGCTGGACAGCAAGTGGCCATTGATAGTGTAAACTCAGGATCTAATCTATTATCCCGGGACAAAGCTCTGAAGTGGATTGCTTTCTGTTTCCTCACTCATATAATTGGTTGCAAAATGTTTGTTTGGTTTGATTGATGTTATTACTCCAGCTGTTTGCTCAGAAGAAGTGTTTCTGCCCTCAGGTTTGAGAGGAGCTGTTGCCTTTAGCCTGGCTGTAAGAGACACATCAGGAGAAGCAAGACGCACCATCTTCACCACCACTCTGCTGCTGGTTGCCTTCACTATCTGGGTGCTGGGAGCAGCTGCTGATCCCCTGCTGCACCATCTGGACATCAGGTCAGTGTTTCACAAGCAACACAAAAAATATATTAATACACCCTCCTATCATCTGTGCATTTGTTTCAGTCTCAGCGAAACTGATCCTCACACATAGCCCATTCTCAGTATGCAGCATCACTTTGTCGAGGTTTCCTCTGCATGTTGTTGCCTCTCCTTCCTCGCTGTTCTGCTCGGCCCCACGGGCTATGTGTTTGTGTGTGTGTGTGTGTTGCTCCAGTCCTGCCCTCCATTAGGGACTTACACAGATGGTGCACAGGGCAAAGAAAATCTACAGGTCCCTGACTGCTTGTTACAGGTGAGATAAGGGTTGAAATGTAGCATGCTGCACTGAATGCATTAATGCACGTATACAAAAAAGTAAAATGAATGTGTTGCCATGTAATGAGAGCACACATTGTAAATGTTTTTTCTTTTAAAGTCTGGGTGCAGTCTGTGATTTGAGGCCAGTGGGTGATAATGACCAAGGAGGGTAGAAGAAACAGGAAGGATGCAAGCCAGTAATTAGTTACTTATTTTAATAAAGTGCAAACTATGGTCCATAACACTGTGGTATAATTGACACCCACATATGATGGAAACAGCATGTGTGTCTGTTAGTAAAGCTTGATGTATCTGCCAATAACAATTAAGAAACTAAAAAAAAAAACCTACTTTCATGAAATTCTGCATTTAATTGAGATGAATGGACATCTCCAAAACTATTAAAAGAAAAATCAAAAGATGCTGATAACTATAAAGTATATCACATATAAACATGTATTCATCTTGAAAAGTTTTATTTAAAAAACAATTCAACTCAATTCAACTTAAAATTGGTAAATCAGGCAACAACAGGTAAACATAAGAGATTGTAATTATAATATTCAGATAAACCTATCCCAGATCCTACCTCAGTATTTCCAGCATTCTCTTTTGAGGCTACGGTGGTGCTGCCAGTGACACCACGCCCGCGTGAGTCCGCGGTGTTTCCGCTACGCCCCTGTCAGCTCTCACTCACACCATTTCATTAGCGTTAACAGCTGGAGGACTCATATAAACCATGTTAGTGATTCAGTAGGAGGATTGGGCTTACTGACCGAAATAATTGAAGAACTATCCATCTCTACCCGCACCTCTATAGCAGTGAGATGAGTGGAGACGGGAAGAGAGGTTATGAGTTAACAAAAGTTGCACGGAAGTAGATCACTGTTTAAAATGGGTAGAAAAAAAATAAAATGATGGTCTATTGATGGTGGTGCTGCGCCACCGTCAAAATATGTCAGAGTGGGCTCAGGAATCGATGGTGGTGCTAGACAAAAGGACAGTGGCATGACGCCACCGTCGTTATACGGTGATTTCAGATTACTTTAACAGGGCCATCCAAGAACCTTGATTCTTTTTCTTCATCCATTCTGATGTAGATTTGCTGGTGTTTTTTAGATCAGTTGCAAGATCCAGTCTTCCTTACGCTTTAGCTACAAACATACACATGGCCCCTACATCTGCTTCAAGAATACTCTGTCAGGGACATTGTTCCAGAAGTCTTGTGGTTTCTTCAGATGCAGTTTTGTGAACCTCTACAACGCTTCTATGTTTTTTTTAGACAAAAGAGGCTTTCTCCTACCAACCCTTCCAAACAAACCACATTTGTTGAGCCTTCTTCTAATAGTGCTGTCATTTATTTGAACATCAAACAGGCTCAGTGAGGGCTGTAGGGTGTTGTTGCTGTTGTTGTTTGCTTTTGTTTGGTTGGTTGTTGTTTTGTTTTGTTTTTTTTAACTCTGAACATTGCAGGGTCTAACCCTGGGCTATATATGCTGGGACATTAACGCCTCTCTTGAATGCCTTATACTTAAAAAATCCTCATTATTGCAATGTTGAACTCTTTCCAGACTTATTTGCAGCTTCAGTTGCCTCCTATGACTTTCCTTCTTTATTTTATTTTATTTGTGGATTAATTTCAGTTAAATAGCCGTATGCATTGTGTTTGTCTGAGATCCTCTATGATCAGATGATTTTTTTGGTTTAAAGAACATTAAAGAAAAACAAAAATAGATAAAAACCTATATATTGAATAAATGATAGACACCAATAAAACCAATGTGTCAGTTCATGTGGCTCTCCCTGAGTATCCACAGAAAGTGGAGTCACTGATGGACCTTCCCAGTAACCGGGTGGTGCTGATGGACCACGAGAGCTCTCAACACAGTCTCTATATAATAAAAAATAAGTTTAAGCTCAATAACACTAGGTTGGGAACACCATCAAGTGTATCAGAGTTCCTTAATCTTAACCCTCCCAAATTACTATCTAAGATTTACAGGACATTGATTAAAAGAGATGAACCAATATCCCTTCCCATGGTAAAATGGATAATATCCCACCCTCTCCGTCAGTTTGCTTATTGGGCCACCTAGATTACGTCATGTTAGAGACACAGTCAGTTCACATGGTTTTTACTGCCTTTTGTATCATAAAGAAAACTATACTCATGAACTGGAAAAATAAAAATGCTATTAGCATTAATCAGTAGAAAGACCTCTTGCTTGATCACATCAGTCTGGAGACAGCCTCTGCCTCCACATTAGTGGGTTTGGAGTGGGCTTGGGGGCTCGGGGTTCTGGGGGTGTGCCGCCCCTGGGGTGAGTTCCCAGCTGGGCCTGTGGGGCTTGGGTCTTGGCGGGTATGTTACCGGGGAGTTTTGGGTGCCCGGCCCTGGCCTGGGGGCCCTCAATGCATTGGTGGGCCTTGGGGCATCCTAAACCAGTAGGGATCTCCCTAACATCACATTGCAGATGCTCTCCCAGTAGGGGAGGAGCATACTGCTGGTGGGGGGAAGGCGGTCCATGGGAGGGGGTAAGTGAACTCTGCCAGGGTGTCTTGTGTGGTCTGAGAGCTGCTTGAATGTTAAGGTGGGGGTAGTTTTTTAAACTTAAAAAAAAAAAAGAGAGCATTTGGAATCACTTTCACTAAACTGAAAAACTCTAAGAAAGCATTCAGAAAACCAACAAATACTCATGACCATCATGACTTGTTACAACAGGTGACATTTATTGATGGACATACAGTATCATATTTAAATTTGTACATAGTTTGGTTTCAAAAGAAAACACACCAACTGCTGGAGCTAATTAATGTCTTGTTCACTAATGTACATATATGTATATGAAGTTTTGACAACTATGTCCCAGAGCGAGGGACTATATCTTTTTGTATTGTAAGCATGTTTGCTACTTAACAGCCACAAAGT
The DNA here is from genome assembly GCA_037176975.1 of Arrhamphus sclerolepis. Lineage (NCBI taxonomy): Eukaryota > Metazoa > Chordata > Actinopteri > Beloniformes > Hemiramphidae > Arrhamphus > Arrhamphus sclerolepis. The sequence goes on from JBAMYA010000013.1 coordinate 10,187,432, forward strand.
ACAAGAAATATTTATTTTGCAGCCTGCTGAATGAGCTATTATAAAGGCTACACTGCTGCATTGCTATATTTATTTCTTACTCTCCCAAATATACAAAACTGGTCACTGGTCACACTGGTAACACTTTGGAACACCCCAATTCTTCCAGTTTTTGTATAAATTAAAACAAAACAAAACAAAAAAAATTCAAGTCTTATAGCTCAAAGTAATATCAAGGTAACCAGTGAACTTCCAGAGGTTAACAAAAAAGGTAGGGTTACCCCAAACTGAAAGAGTTATGGGAACTTCTGCAACAGAGTTGGTAAGAACTCTCTGAAGAATGTTTGATTTTCATCATAGAAAGAATCCTGTATGTGTTCAGCTGTTTTAACTACCAAAGGTGGCTACTTTGAGTCAAATGTTGTTGTTTTTTTTTTTTTTAAATTGATTCCATGATTTCTTAGTTGTTTATTTATTCTATGCTTTCATTCATGAATTTAATGAAGCAATAAACTGCATAATTTAACAACAACAAAAGGTAGCATATATTTTATTTCCAAAGTTTATTTATCTATTTTAATGCATGATACATTATAAATTCCTTACCTTAGATGATTGGTTTAGAGCTTCAGAATCCCATTTAGAAATACAGAGCTAAACTGAAAGTGAATCCGACTCTCTGAGGCTACGTCCATAATAATAGTCGATATTCACACTTAGGGTTTGCTCCAAAACAACTTCGTTCTGCATCCACACAAATGTGAACTCTAATGGATATACCTTTTTGTTGCTGATTTCTCTTGGTTTCCCTCCTACACGTGCAGGCAGTTGCAGTATAGCATCCAGGCTTTGCTGCATAGGAGCCAATATCAACCACAACAAACTCATCCCCACATAACCCTTTACAGAATTGTTATGGAGTGCTTGTGTTAACGTCTCATGATGTGACCATTACGGGACGTTATGCAAATTATGGATGATTATGCATCACCCAGAAAAGTAAATCAAAAGGAGAAACTTCAGTTTTGTCCAACAAGCTGAAACAGGTTCTGCAGATTAAAATCTCCCCACTTTTGAGAGTCACATTTTAGTTCAGTTAGTTGTAACAAAAGTTTTACATTCCAAACTCCAAACACATCAATGAGGACTATAGCCTAACTCTTCAGCAGGCTTATTAACATGGTTGTGGGAATTAATGTGAGCTTACATTTACATCAGAAGGCCGCGGAGTGAATCTTAAAGAAATCTGTTCTGCGAGGAAGGGTGGAAAAAAGAACCCAGCAACACTTCAAATAAAATGTCTTCAGGGATAATCATTGTGTATGACTTGATGCACAAATTGCTTTTCTGTTTGAGGGCCACAAGCAAAAAATATCCAGTGTGACTATGCGGAGCAAATTTGCAATCAAATGAAGAGGAATCATGGATGCTGTAAATATGTTACATGCATTTTATGGCTTGATATATTTTTCAGCTTTGTTTGTATTTCATAGAGTATTTTTAGAGTTCATATGAATGGAAATTAGAAAAAACGCTATAATGCAGTCTTTTTCAGAAAGAGGCCAGGTGTGCCAAATTTCTTTTACTGAAGTGTATTGAACCTAGCATGGTGTATCCACAGAGGAAGTATTCACTTCCAAAGACTTGATTTGATTCAGTCTTTTTTCCTTTTTTTTTTTGTTAAGGAAATGTCACATACACCTATGTTTCATGAATACCATAATATCATTACCCCTCAGACAAATTATTTTATTAATTGAATATGCTTGCAGAATAGATGGACTGAGCGGAGGTTTATCAGTCACTGTCTCCTCCACTCTGTAATGACTTTCAGTCATGGAGTGGATTCCAGAATTTAAAAACAAAAACAAAAAAACAGATGTGCTGGCCTCAGAGTCGTTCTCTGGAGCCACTCCGTCTGTACAAAACAATGTGATCAGATGTGTAATATCCAGGCAATTTAACTTTAAATAAATGAATGCAGCTGTAGCGAGGTGCCTTCATGAAGGCAAGTGACACGTGACGGATAATCACACTTGCACATGTAAATTTAGTATGTCCTTTCTTGCACTGCTGGAGTTTATATTTTTCTGTTAAAGTTATATTACCCATATTTTTCTTTTTTCGTGAATTTCCATAAATGTATATTATTCGAATAGCTGCTGCATTTATACTACTCACTTTTACATTATTGCCAGACCCTCAGTATTTGTTTATCAATATTTTCTACTTGTTTCTGTAATTTGATATGCTGCTGAAACACAGTCATTTCCTCAAAGCATAAAGTATCTATCTAAAATGCAGCAACTGTTTTATGTAAAAGAAAGTGAAATTGAGTTTATTTCTACTTATCACAAATAATGGTTCTCTGGTTTTAGATTTGTACATTACTATATTCATTTTTTTTCACTTGCATTATAAATAAAAAACAGAAATCATAAGTCAATTCAAATGTAACCCATAATTTACTCAGTTAACATAAATAACTTGTTTATTCTCTCTCACACGCAATTTACAAAATTTACATTTGGTAAATCATAAATGAATCATAAATGTGAACAAACTGACTGCACAAACTAGAAGTGTTGTAATGACTCAGAACTGAGGAACCAAAAACACAAACTCAGAGACAGGAGCAATTACATTTGTATGTTTTTCATAATTTCAGTGATATGTTCAGTATACCATTAATGGTGGACCTATTAATCCCTCACAATCTGTAATTTTCCCGTTAAATTATTTTTCAATATTTCCTTGACATGTAAAGTGCAGCTGTGGTTTTTGTCATCTAAGAGGAAGTAGTTAGCATATAATAATTCAGATACAGGTGCATCTTAGAAAATTAGTGTGTTTTAATGAAACCTGTGTGTCAGATTAAAAGTATCTGTTAGAAAGGCCATTGGCTTATTAGAACATTCTGAGCGCGTGCTGACGTGTGCACGTTTCACGGGAAGCTCAGAGC
>JBAMYA010000013.1:10190472-10217744 GCA_037176975.1 Arrhamphus sclerolepis
GCACCTTACCTCAGACGCTCATTGATCAACCTGATTCCCCATAAACCCACTTGATCCATGTGATACCTTTTTTTTTTTAAATTATTTCTGTCTCTACCTAACCCTTCTGCTACTCGACTCTTGTGCAGCATTCTTTCCTAAAAAAAAAAAAAGTATTTTTTTAGTTTTCACAGAGAAGCTGTCATTACTTGAGATGCCTACTCAGCAGACAAGAGCAAGTACATCCATAATAAATATTCTAAGAGCTTAGGAATCTGAAACAAAAATAGCTCAAGTACCTACAGGTTGAATGATTAATATATATCTCTGTACAGTCTTGGAAAAAGCGTAGCCGCTGGCTCGTAATGACCTGATAAAGAAAATAGTCTGCTTAATATAGCAGCATAAAGGTCAAATTATTTTAATTTAAAATTATGTAAACTCAAAGTAATGATTTCAGAGATGTTTTTTGTCTTATATAAGGCAGTTTGTATTTACCTCATCAGGGAAATTATTCAAAGCCACAAGATTATGCATAATTAGGGGAATAATCTTCTGATTGACAGTCTTAAGTGGATCGTGTCAACTGTATAAGAAGAACTGAACAAACTCTCTGTGATGTCATCCATAGGTTTTATCGAGAGTCAGTTTGAAACCTTTTTTTTGTACTACTTTTTTGTTCTGCTGCTAAGTTGGCAGTAGATAACCCTCACCATCATCCTAGTTTCAGATGTTGCTACTGCAACGACATCCCAAAACAAGTTAAAACAGCTACCAGAACTGAAGCTAGGATTAGCAGGGCTCCGCTGAGACCTGCAGTTGTTCAGTCAGCAGGCAAGGTATAGGACAGAAACCCACAAAATTGGAAAGTTAAGAATGATGACATTCATTTAGGTATTCCTTCATTACTCAGAAATCAAGTTCACTACTGGTGCGAAGTAGCTAAAGTGACAGCCATTTGACACCACAGACATAGACTGTCAATCAAAGAACTATGCCCTTAGTTACACATAATTTAGGATTTTAAAAAAATTACCATTGTCATTGATGTAAAATGTTCTCATTTCTGCTGCGAAGTTGGACAATTTAATGTGTGTGTGTGTGTGTGTGTGTGTGGGAGGGGGGATGATCCCTAGCAAACTCCCAGTGGTCAGTCGAAGAACTGCAGTGTTTCAGATGGCATAAACCCCACTGTGTACTCCAGTGGCTGGAAACAATGTTTCAACTCTTAACAGATGAACAGACATGTGAGAGGCTTTCACATGTCCTCAGACGAAGGAAAAGGGTTATCTTATTATTGTGTGTGGTACAGACCGTTCATTTTAAAGCAAGAATAGTCCATTCAACAGACGGTCTAATGAACTTTGTTTCAGGAAATACTCCCTGACTATTATCATACTTTCATGAGAAAATGCATATGAGATGTTAAATGCTGATCTGGATCCTAACTACATCAGCAAAGGTGGATGACTGGATGCCTTAACCAGGTTGCAGATATCTAAAGCCCATTCTGACACATTGTGGCCCCCCACTGACAGACTCAATGCCACAGTGCTGTGGTATGTTTGCTAGAGTCTTCAGTACTTCCAAAGTGCAGGAGGTAAGGCTTTCCTTGTTTTACCATATGCTAAATATTTTAAGAGTGTAAAAGGAAACATCATTTATCATTTGCAACTTATCATTCAGTGCAAAGAGCAGCTCTGCGAGGCTGAACCAGATGATATCACTGTCAGTTTGGAGAAAACAGAGCTTGCATCTACAGGAGGCGACTCTGGATCACAGCACTGCGAGGACCTGCTGGAGGGAGATTTGGGCCTTGGCACTGGTCCAACTCACGTCATGGAGGCCTGAGTCTCCCGGGGCCATCCCTAACCCTTAGTTATCATCCCCTGTGGACCTAAAGCTGATGTTCCTCTCACACAGCAAAAAGGATCTCAAACAACTGAAGAAGAGTTAAAGCTGCTGCGGCCTTTAAAAAAAATTACACAACCTCCGTGAGCTGACAGGCGTGCAAAGAAACATGCACAGGAAACAAGAGAAAAAACACAGAAAAGAGAAAACAAAACAAAACAAAAACAGGGGCCAGTGGTTTTCCTGTTGCTCTGCTAGTGATGATTGGCTCCACTCGGCTCCATTGTCCTGCAATTTCATCGCTGAAATTGAGTTTTTAAAAAGCATTTCATCTTGCAGCCAAATTAAAATGAAAGTGTTGATAAAAATGCAGAGCAGCTTCATGCTACTAGATTACATAATGTGTTGGTCTCAAGCTTTGGAGGGACTTACTCATCAGCGTATACTGTTGTTAGATGCTTGAGTATTTCCCTTAATCAGCCAAAATAGTATTTTACGCCAATTTGGCTTTACTCTTCCGCAACCCTATATTAAACTGTTTTCTTGTACAGTCCTTTTCACTGATTCAAATGTACCCACTGCCCACCTCCTCCCCCACCCCACCCCGCCTCAGCTCCCTCCACGATCTGCTTATCATTCTGCAGAATCACAGAAATATTTCCAAATGTTTAAGTAAATTAACAGCATTTGGGTAAAAGGAAAAAAAGAAAAAGAAAAAAAGGGCTATCAGCATGTGCAGTTTCCTCTGATTTCTTTAATTATAGATTACGCTTTAGCTGCCTTCTGTGTGTTTTACTGTAAATCTTAGAGCCCCAATTCCCTCAACTGAAATAGGATGTTGTGTACTGAACAGATACAATATGTGAAAGTTCAGCTTTGTGAATATGCAGACATGTTGTTGTTGTTGTTGTTTATTTCTTGTGTTAATAAGGCTGTCGTTCTGGAAATGAGAGCTTTCCTTTTGATGCTGTGATTGCATGAATGCATTTCTGGAATGTGCCTTTGTTTTCGGTCCTCAGTTTCTGCAAATATGTACAATGTTTTCTCCCTTATTTGCAGTGATGTTTCAAAGCAGTTTTGTTCCGAGCAAAGAGACTGATACAGCGTCCTTTTATCGTGAGTCCTCAGATGAAGACCCTTAGAGGGGCATTTCATCTGATACGAAAAAGAAAAAAGCTAAATTTAGATTTTTGGATTATATTTTTAAAGTTTCCTTTCAGAACTACTGTTATATGTACAGCCATGAAGAAAAAACAGTTCATCCTCATATTATTTTAAGTTTAACAATAATCTGATTAAATAAAATCAACATCAGATGAATAAAAAATGAAAGAAAAGAGCTTGCTAATATTATTTCACAAAAAAATAAAATAAAATCTAAGACAAAACTCTGAGATTGTGTGTGGGGAAGAGTAAGTCCCCTACAGTTTCTATAGGAATTAAGAGGTTAAGTATCGACCAGATGGTGTTTCTTTTTTATCAAATACACTTGATTGCTTTATCATCAGCGAGTGCAGACACTTTTATGACAGCAGGAGAGTTTTGTCAAGCTTTTATTAAGGAGGAAAAACGTCAGCAATTATTTTAGAGACGCAATTTCTGCTGTCCATTAATCTCAGAAGGGTTATAAATTGAATTCCAATTTAAACTCCATAATTACTTGGAGCGCATCAACCTACATCGACGAATATGATTCACAAGTGACATTCTTCATTCTGGGACATCCACTTCCCAGGAGAGGATGTCCCAGAAAACTCAAGGTCGGAACGTCCAATACTCCGAGAAACTGTAACAAATCGGGAAGCTACATCTCAGACTCTACAGGCCTCAGTTAAATGTTAAAGTTCATGTCAGTACAATTACAAAAAAACATGCCACAAGAAAGCCTCTGCTCTGTAAAAGGACTTGGCAGTGCGGCTTAGGCTTGTAAAGTTGAAGAAGAAGGGGGAAAAAAGTCTGAAGGAATGTCTCTCTGATAGGATAAAACAAAAAGGAGATGCTTGGCCATGATTCTCAGTGTTTGGTGAAAAACATATGTGGAGGCATCATGATCTGCTCTTGTTTTGTTACCTGGGTAACTTGCAGTCACCAAGTCAAGCGTGAACCCTTTTTTGCTTATCGTAGCGTCACAGAGTCAAATGTGAGCCGATCGGCCGGGTTGCTATTAAGCCTTAGTAGGATTAGATCAAGCGACAGAACAATGATTCCAACCAGACCATCGAATCTAACAGAAAGATAAAATAATCAGGGCCTCGCTGTGGTCCATTCAAAACCTGGTCGACAGGCTGTGGCAGGACTTTAAGAGAGTTATGCATGAATGAATGATCGCAAACCTCAGTGAACTTAAGCAACACTGAGAGAGACTGATCACATCATACAGAAAACAATTACAGCAACTTATTGCTGCTAAAATGTGGTTCTACGCGCCTCTGAATCATAAACTGTTGTTACATTTTTCACACTGCTTCTGCATATTGACATCATTTTTATTAAAGAAATAATGACACGGTATAAGTCATGGATTGTAGATCTGAGGTTGTATTAACTTAATTTAAAGATCTAAAGTCTTACAAAATAAAAGAAGGTGATTTTTTCCTTTTTCCTGTGCCTGTATTCCTACCAGCAAATGTTTATGTTTACAGGAAGAAGAAAGAGCTGCAGAACTTCTCTGTGTGACCTTGCACAGGTCAGACTTGTTACCTGTTGTGCTTTTCAGGCATAAATATGGGATGTTTTAAGAATCCTTAATAAAAACCTGTTCACAGCAGTGAGATCAGTTCTGCAAACCTCATCCAAGCATAACCAAACTACCTCCACAGCGTTTTGGTTTTTTTCCTCTCTTTTTTGTGTGTATGTGTCTGATTTGGGATATTTTAGCTTTTTTTTCATTTAATATGAGCTTTATTTCAAGTTTATGCCATTGTTCAGGAGCTCCATTTAAGGTTGGAACAAACTGAAGTCCAAACTTACTGTAATAGTGACTTCTGCCAGCCACAGCGTCTCATATTATTTCAGATATTTGTAAGACATGCTTTCCGTGTAGAGCAATAAACTGTAATTTTATCAGAGCATTGTTTAGTTGTTGTTTTTTTGCTTTCTTTTTCTCTGTGGATTCCTGCCTGCTTCTCCTGTTTCATTCTCAGGGGCAGACGTGCATGTGCAGGGGAGATTACATCATAAACATTTCTTGCAATCCCTACCTAATATGGGCAGTGACCCCCTTGAACTGTGCGTTAAGTGTATTTCTGTATAAAAATGATTTGCAAGCTTACAAAGGCCACATTACAGGTTGTTGTTCTTTCCTGCAGTTTTTAAAAGCCACGAAAGCCATTATTTCTGGCCTTCACTTCCTTTTTCTTTCTTCTTGACATCAGAGTAGGTAAATCTCCATAATGCCTAGTGGCTCGTTTGGTTTGCCTCATGCAAAGAGCGAGCAGCTGCCCAGCTCCTAGTTATCTTTGATCAATCAGCTGACCCATCAAGAGTCCACCGCTGGGATCCTTAAAGAAGCAGGAGCTACAATGAAGGTTACAGTAGATGATGCAGCGATATACTTTCTGAGGAAAATAGTGTCTCTTTTTGTTCTTGATCTTGTGAGCGAGTATGGAGGTGATCATCTCTTCTGATGAGAAATGAAAAATGTGTTTACTAAACACAGAGAGCTTTTAGGTTATGTAGCAAATAGCAACAAATGAATGACAGCACAGTGGCTCTCGTGGGGTGAGATGAGGCACCGTGAAGCATGTGGGGTTAAAACCTATTCAGAGTTTCTAGATGGAAATCTAATATTGAAATATATTTATTGCATTAACTTTTCTGCTGCGTTATTTTAATGGTGGCGTGAATCTTACCTCGTGTACACTGAAAGCCACTGCGCTGGCTTCAGTCGTGATTTTAAAATCTTCTAATCATGTGTTACTCAACAAACATGCATAAACTCGTGTTTACTGTGAACTTTACTCAATGCAGTATTCTCAGATCATGTTTTTTTTTGTTTTTTTTTTTCATTAGAGCAAGCAATTGTAAACATTTTAAATGGTAGAACAGACTGCTCACACTGACACTGAAGAGAGATTTTCCAGCCTTATGACATGTCCACAGTGCACAAGGACTTAGTGACTAAATAATAAAAAACTAACATAAGAAAAAAAAAATGAAATCCCCTCTTCTTTTAAATCTTAAAATAGCAGTACTGTTTTCCTGATGACACCTGTAACTATGGTACATCAACAAACCAATATATTGATTGTCTATAACTTCAACTTCAGATCTGAAAAATAAACAATAGCAATGAGCTTTTTTTTTTTCATCCATTTGTTTTATCCACTATATTCACTTTTACACAGTATGGAGACTGAAAAAAATGTAAGGTTTTGAACATTCAAAAATAACCTCAAACATCCATTTTGTAGTGTCATCATAACAAGATACATGAATTATACAGTTGTTGTTTTTTTTTCTTTTTTTTCTTCTTTTTTTTCATAGTTGCAGCTTAACTAATCAAGTCATTCTTCTCAGGCCTTGCACTTTCGAACACATCCAGTGTTTCGGTATAAAAGAAGTGGTCCCTTCAAACTCAGCTGCAGCTCGACTCGGGGAGACAAGATACATTCCAAATGTGGCCAGTGGAGCTCCTTGAACACTTGAAAGTAAAGCTTTAATTCCACATTAAGAGGAAACGGCACTCAAAGCAGATGAACATTAAATTAAAATGTCTTTGGTGGTGAGGATTTTTTTTTCTTTTTCACAGTTTGGAGCGTGTCAGTAGTGATTTGCTCAAGTCCTTAGCCTCCACAGCTGTTCTCACTCTTTCGTACCCTAGAACAGACATGGCATGGTGGCAGTAGTCTTCCACTTGCTTGATCTGCTGGATGCTCAGCACTGTTCTCCATGCACTAGCAGCTTGTGTGGCATTCCTGGAGGACACGATGAATGGCTTAGAGGAGGAACTGGAGCCACTGGTCATGTTCAATGCAAACGACTCAATGTCGTGGTTGGTGCTGAGGTTGGCAAAGCGGTAGATGTTCCTCAGGATCTTAACCGGGTTCTCCACCAGGTCCTCGTACCGTACGGCCATGTACTTTCCCTTCAACCAGCTGGGTGGGTTTAAGGCAGTCCTCAAAGTCCTGGAAGTGCGGTCACAAATCACCTCCATGGCTCCAATGGAGTGATAATCAGAGCCGTCCTTCTTGTTGGCTTTGTGACCAGGATCTACAAAGGGTATCCGACGAAGCTTAGGGTCCCTGCTGCGGACCACCTGTAAATTCTCCCTTATGAGGCCGTGTCTGGATTTGATCCTGGAGTTGGCAACAGCCCGCGGGTCTCTCACCAAGTGTATTACCTTCAAATCCAAGGATGGATCCTCCATGAGAGGGGCCAGGACGTTTACGTCCAGAATGCGTACTCCTTTAATGACTATGGTGTTATATTTCAGGCACTCCTCCTCCAACAGTCTAAGGCTTTGAGGGGGACACTTTTTACAGACCTTATCATCCACCATCCCCACCACATCTTTCCTGTAGGCTGAGCAGAGGGGATAGGAGCAGACCACTTTGTTCAGGGTGGCCCCAAATAATCCTAAGGAGGTAAAGTTCTTGCCTCCAGGGCTGTTGTACAATTGGAAAACAGACAGATCGCAGCGGTACAAGGAGCTCAGCATGTCTCTGGCTGCCCCCTGTAAAGACACCGCATCACCTGGATACAGTTTCTGCCAGATATGCCACATGGGCTCATACAAGAAGAACACTTCAGGGTTTTGGTTAAAGAGCTCCCCGAAAAAGGACGAGCCTGACCTCCAGGTGGTCAGAACATAGATGAGCTGTCTCTTTTTAGCCAAAGAGGGCCTGTAAAGGAAGCGGATGTCAGATCTGCTCTGATAAGTGGTGCTCCTCATCTGATGGTTACACTGCTGGGGCTCTTTAGTCCATTTATAATTTGCCAAATTAAGCATGGTCAGGACCAGCAGTAAGAAATAGGCCATAAATAACACAATCCTCTTCCTGCGGAGTACTTTCATCACGATCCCAGGCTGCGCTATTATCTTGGTATGATTCCTGTAGGTTTTGAGCTTCCTTCCAAAGCCAGCATCCTTCTCCCAAGGCGCTGTCAACTTCAGTGGTGGATGATATTGTTTGCCTCTCATCTGTTACCTCTGAGAGTGGCTCTCACCACTGGACGAAGCTCTTTACATTGACAATGCACCAAGGCTCTGGAGTATATGTGAACACGGGGGATTTCTATCCAGCTGATTAGATAATATATTCTCCCCCCAGTTGAGAAGAAAAACAACGCGGTACACAGCTTTCACTGCACTGCGCAATGCTCTTCATAGGGGCGGTGGGTGTTAAGACCGCTTAAGTTGTCCATACTGAGCGTTGCAGTGATTGAAAACAAAAAAAGAGGAGCTTCCTTCATTGTACCAGACGCCCTGTTTGTCCACGCTCAGCAGAGACATCCCTGCGCAGTCATCATCTCAGACATCCCCGTGAACGCGACATGTCGAGACTCGCGCACAAACGATGGAGAGTGGTGCTCCGCGGCGGGATTCAATCACCCTGAAACACAGCCCGGGTCCGCAGTTTCGGCTTTTTTAAAAACGTACCCCCGTGCGGCTCCTCAGCTCGTCCAACTAATGCAAACGGCACCGACTCAATGAGAATGCAAGAGGGGAAAAGCCCGCCTCCCGAGAGAGCCTATTGGAGGGAGCTGTGACGTCACCTGCGAGAGAAGCAAATCATTGGACCGCCTGGCCGTCAGTCTCGCCGCAACTTGAATAGTGGCTCCCACAGATAGAAATGGTAGACGGCTGCTGTTGTTATGTTTCAGAAAGAACCACCTCTCCGTCTGCAGTCCGCTAATACCTGCACCACCCATCCACCTCAGAGACTCTAGTCAAACTTAGAGTCTTCTGTATGCTCTTAAACTCTTTTTTATGCTGCAATTACCCCTCCCGTTTTCTTCTAACAATAATTGCATTTAAACACGTCTTGATTCAGTGTGTTATTCTGTTAAAAGTCACGTTTTCACTTTTGTAATTATATTTTTTTGAATTATTTAATTTAATTGAATTTTTACAAAAAATCATGACTGCAATGAAGAATCAATATTTCAAATTAAATGTAGCTGTTTTCCCCACTACAACCTCAAGAGGGTATCCCAGATCTATAAAGGGACGTGGCGCACACAAAAGACAATTCTGAATTTAATTAGTAGGATTAGACCTACGTATGGCAGATTCAGATTATGTGATCCTGTCAGAGCACGTAGGTTTTAAGAACACTAATGGCTGCAGTGAATCATGCAGTCTGTGGGATCAGAGGAACTGTGACCGTTAACATCTGCTCCCCAGAAACTGGCCAGTGTCCTGGGAATATGTAAGTCTGTGCGTTTGAACTGAGAACACTACACGCCCTGCAGATTGAAAAATCATGTTTCTTAAGAGGCTTGCCTGTTTGGGATTACGACGTGGCAAACAAAGGGAGAGAAAAAAAAACATTTGTAAGAAGCGAGAAATCTCTTCATTTGCATCTCTTCAGGATTTTTATAACTTTTCTACGTAACTTTATCATGACTCTAATGTACTTCATTGTATGCATCTTCCATTAGTTGCATTAATATCAGTAATCATTATTAGATAGGTATGTCTTGAGAAAAGCTTATAAAAGATTGTTAAACTAGGCTATATCGTGTATAATTTCTTGCATTGTAAATTGTGCATGCTGCTGATCTCTGCATAACACAGGAGTCGTCCAATGCGGATGTTTATAGTTTTACAGGTTTGTGTGTACTGCCCTCTGCTGGGGAAAGTGATTTCAACATCTTTGAATTACTCAGCAAAAGTAATTTGTATTTCTTTTTTTCCAACATATTCCATTAAGTTCCAGTCACAAATTTAAACACACCCCCTTTGTTAGCTTGTTTTCTTTTCTTTTTTTTTTTTTTTTTATCATTTTACTTGTGTATGGAGGTTAGGGTATTTTTTTACACTCGTATGTAGATACTTGGGGTTTGTGCGTAGGTTCTGTGGTGGCCCTGCATGTGCTTGCTCATATGGACTCTTGAGTGGGATCTACCTGTTTTTTATGAGTCTGTAAGGCACCCACATAAAAGTGGGTTATCTGTATCCAAATAGCCAACTTTTACCCAGATAGGACCCACACAGACATGCTGTCTGGAAAAGAACTGTTCAATAACTGCCAACAATAATCAAAATACCATATTTAATGGGACCTTTTAAATGTAATTATGTCCCTGTCTTTGCTTTAGTTTATTACATCATTAGAATATAATGTTAGGAATAGGAGCCATAGAACATTTCATTTAATGAAAAGCTATCATATCAAGGCTGATATTCTCTCTCTTCTACTGTCCTCTAAGTGATGGAGAAATGAGTCATTACTCATTCCATGGTAATAAAAGCCTTCTGCTAATATCACACCATAAAAGTATAATGTTACAAGTGGAAGTACTGGTTTGAACACCATTTCATATGTATATATTATTGAATAAAAAAAATACTAAAAGTTAAAACAAGTTAGTGCAGAAAATGTCCCTTTGACTCTGATTGCATTATATAAATAGAGTATTATTGCACATGTTTTAATTTAAAAACAGAATGTCACTGTGGTAACTGTTTGCATTGGACTCTGTTTTGAACTATTTTTCATTCTGTTACATCTGCTGATTAGTTTCATTGTGGATTCATCCTGCTAATTAGGCTCCATTGTTCAGCTACTTGGTTGATCTTTAAAACAAACTAAAAAAAAACATGAAATGCTGTTTTATGAACTTTTCAAAATGGACACTATTGTTCTCTGGATTAGAATACTGATTAATTAACTAAATGTTACAGCTGTGCTTGTATAAATTGTTGGGATCCACGACAAAACATCAAGTTTTATGCATCTTAATTTGTAAAGTAACTAGTAGTTGATATGCTACAGTACAGTGATAAGAACAAAATGTTCAGCTCAGACCTGAAGTGGTAAACCTGCACCATGTCCTTTGTCCTGTGGACCCCCTTTGGGTTAAAAGTTGGTAAAAAAAAAAATGGGCATGGGCTAGGAGGGGGGACTGTGGGGTCCCGTATGGTTTTAGTAACATACCCAACTTGAAACTAGATAGAGTCCACTCAGAATCCTTATGGACAAACCATGTGGGACCCATATTTACAATAAACCAAGAGCCATGAGGGATGCTGCGATGGCAGATAATAATGTGCAGCTGCGCACAATCCTCAGCTCAGCTGTGAGACATTTGCAAAATCAGTGGGCTCCTCTAAAATGTATTTTCTTGAAACCAAATCTGAAAAGTAAGAGAATATCACAAGGCAAAGTAATGAAATGAAAATGTTCCTGTAATCTTGCTGTACAGTAGCTTCTGTGTATGTGGTGATGATAGTCACTACTAATCCAGGGTTTGATTCATTTTGCTGTACTTTAGGTCCATATTTAAATTTCAGTGAGAATCCTGGCTCATTATCATGGTGTCAAGACTTATTTGGAGACTAAGCTGTTGTCTCGTAGTTTTATATTTTAACAATGATCATATTGCTTTAGTTCCTTTTGGAACTTATGCACAGTGCGTTCCAAGTCATTTTGTTGTGCATAACCATAATTTTAGTACGTTTATTATACTTTCTAAGACCATTTGCACAAATTCCTTGTGTAAATATTCTACAGTCTCAGTTCCTCTGTTGTATTTGGAAAGATGAGCACAAGATCCACAAGATAATTATGTATCTACATGTCCCCTTTGCTGGCCTTCCCATGACTACACAGATCGCCTGGATAGCATTCCCTTTCCGATATGCAGTAAACCTCAGCCGTGCATGCCCAAACACATCAGTTACACAGCCATGCTCCCATTACTGCAAGGTCTGTCTGTTGATGAGGGCCATAATCCTTCAAAGACAATAAGCTATAGAGATGATCTCCCTCCTTTTGTCACTCTTATGTGATTATATGGATGTAGGCTATTTTACATAAATGTGTGCAATGGAAAATATTTGTGATAAATTTACCCTACACAACTTGCTGCTGTTTTTTTATTTTTTATTTTGTTTTTGTTTTTGTTTTTTTAACATGTGTATAGTGTATGTGCGGTCGATGATCAGCAAAAAGGTCCTGTTATGTAACCATGAACACAGCGCCTACGGGGTGAAAAAGAGCTTGCAGGAGGAGGACGGAGCATGCGCATAGGCGTCCCTGTCAGCAGCATCAGGACCAAGGAGACAGACAACCAGGCTGCGATGCGAGAGAGAAGATGGTGCATGTAAACACGGTGAGCGCGTCGCCCTGCCCAGCTTCTAGGACGGCGGACAGCTTCGTTGTCGGTTATTGAGCGGTTTGAAGACAGAAAGAAGCAGCTGGGGGGTCACATTTAGCTACAGAAAGCCGCAAAAACACACTGAACGATGCAGACATGCGACTGACGTAACAACCAACTTATCCTGGTGACGACACTCTCAACCTCCGCTGCTAGGACTCTCTCATGCCTTCGCTGGTGACGGGCTTTTCCTGACTACAATGGCAGCCGCTTTCTAGTGGGATGCACATCAGCGTTTGGCCGTACTCGCTCTCCGTCGTAATGGCAGCTCTCTACCAGGGCACAGACTCTTCCTCTCCGGACAAATTTATGGCCTTGAAAGACGTGAGAGAAGTGAAAGAGGAAACGACGCTGGATGAGAAGCTCTTCCTGCTAGCATGCGAGAAAGGTTGGCTGTCTTTTTTTTCCTTTTTTTCTTTATTTTTTAATCTAATATTTAAAGTTGTGATAATAAAAAATCTCTTGCTGACTTATATTGATCAGTGAAGGGTGCACTGGAGCAGTATATTTGATACAACAGGCCTGCATGTGCATCAGGACAACCTGTACAGTGGCTGTACCACTTTTTCCTTTTTTTTTTCTTTTTCCTTCAGTGAATAACTCTCAACAGCTGCATTCAAGTTGGTTACAGCGAAATTTTGCCCGAAGGGGGTTTCAGATATATTAAGCTGAAAGCTGCTTCCCTGAAAGTTTCCCTCCCTGAGCTGCTGACTCCTGTCAGCTCCTAACAAGGACACGTAGTGCAAACAGAACTGAAGAGAAACAAGGCAGGCCACTGGGAGCATGAGTGTAAAAAAGAGGCATGTGGGAGGAGAAAGTTTCATTGATAAGTTCAGAAACATTGTACAGGCGAAGGTTGTTTTAGGTGTGTGAGCCAGTAACCGCCGCCGTGACCATATAAAGTCAGAAACTGTCTTTTGACGGAGATGCTATTGTAAAGATCAAGTAAGCTGCTGGAGCTGAGATTGTGCTGTTAAAGCCTTCGTCTCTTAACCACCAATGTGCATATGTGTCTCCTTGAAATGATTTATAAGACTCGATTGAAGTGGATCCCATCCATGATGCATAGTTTTGCCTCTGATGTGCTTCTCAGGGGACTATTACATGGTGAAAAAGCTGCTGGAGGAGAACCAGCATGGCGAGCTCAACATCAACTGTGTGGATGTGCTGGGCCGAGACGCTGTGACCATCACCATCGAGAATGAGAATCTGGACATCTTGCAGCTTCTGCTTGAGTATGGCTGCCAGGTGGGAAATGTGCTCATGCATCGCTTGTTTTTTTTTGTTTTGTTTTTTTTAGGCTCATATGTTTTCCATATATTTGTTTCTGTGAAGGCGACAGATGCCTTGCTGGTGGCCATAGACTCAGAGGTGGTCGGAGCCGTGGACATCCTTCTCAACCACAGGCCCAGGAGATCTTCTAAGCCATCTATTGCAGTAAGTCTCCTCCCATCAGTCTTTATAAATCAATCAAAACACGGCCTTTTATTACCTCTGCACAGTGTTTTGAAGATACAGCCTCTGCTTTTCAGAAACTGATGCAGCGGATCCAGAACCCAGAGTATTCCACCACCATGGACGTCGCTCCGGTCATCCTCGCGGCACACAGGAACAACTACGAGATCCTAACTATGCTGCTGAAACAGGACATCTCTCTTCCTCGGCCTCATGCCGTAGGCTGCGAGTGCACGTTGTGCAACGCCAAAAACAAGAAGGACAGCTTGCGACACTCAAGGTACAGGCCAAGTTGGTGACCCGAAAATTAGGAAAACACAACGGCGCCTTTGTCTGGCTGTTTGGTGTGTGAATTACTGTAACTTGGAGTCATCAGCATTACCTTTTCCTTCCAAATAAGGCTTTGGTTGTTTAGGTTCCTCTCAAGGGCTTCAAAGGTACTGTGAGTCGGTTGTCTGTCAAGAGAAGTATTCAGTAAACATTGCAGATTCTTGTTTTCATGACAGCATGATAGCATAGCAATTAATTTGTACTCAAATGCTGAAAGAGCAGCATTTTCTCGTGGAAGCAGAGAGTCTTGGTTTCTGATATCATCTTGGACTTTCAGATGAGGTTTTGCTGATCACCAGTGGGCAGTATTCTCAAAGCTGGGCAGTGCAGCCAGCCCCACCCCCCACCCCCACGCAGGGCGCTGACTAAGTCAGTCTGCATCTTCTCTGCCAAACAAAGCAGGCTCAAGCGACACACCTTGATAACTATTTGTTTTTTTTTTCTTTCTCTCTTTTCCCATTTGTATGCCTCTGCAGTTCAGAGCACAGAAGAGGAAGTGCAGCCCTCACAATGAGTCACATCTGCATCACTTTATAGCATCACTGTTTCTGAGTTGAACAGCAAAGTATTTGTCTCATGTAAAATTCAAAGCTTGCAGCTCGTAGTTAAGATACAAAGACAGTTGCAAATCTGAAACAGAATGTGGGAGCAACTGTAATTACTGAGCTCAAAACCTTGTATGTCTCTTGAACGCTGATTCAGAGGCGTGCGTAAAGACGTTTTCTTAGGAATGCTTTCAGCCAGTGCCTTATAGCCATGTTCTTTCAGTAAGATTGGAAAACACATTAAGATCTCACGATGAGCTTAAATGTCTGCATTGGAGACAACATGTGCAGTCGATGATCAGCAAAAGAAAGTCCTGTTATGTAACCATGAACACTGCTGTTCTTCAGCACCTTTTTTCAGGTGTTGTTAGCTGGAGGGATTATGTTTCTTTGCTTTTATACTGTTCCCTCTAAAATACCCCACAGGTGTTTTCCTGGATTCAAATCACGGTTTATAGTCGAGCAGGTGGTAGTTTTCACTGTTTTTCTGTTTTTAAAACTATTCTGGATTATTTTGGAAGCGTGCTTTGCATCATTGTAATGTTGGAATATTCCTCCTCTGTCCACTGTCTGGAGGTTTGGAGCCGTCTTATCAGGATTTTTACATCTTTTTTGGTCTATTGGCTTGTTGCCATCTGTAAATGTCACATTTTGTATTCATGCAGTTCGTATCATTCGCTTCTTTTCAGTGTGTTTCTCTGCTGGGACTTTGTATTCACGTTTATATATTCCAGGGCGAGTTCATGTCCGTCAAGCTGCATCCCACCTTTGTCTCGTCGTACCAAAGAATGTGCCTCCCAAGTTTCATTAACATTTAAACTTGAACTTTTCGAGCTTTTCGATGAAAACCAGACAAGGGATTTTCTCTTGGACAACATCACTGGAAAGTGAATTTATTCAGTGACCTTAACACTATCTGAGCTGTCGAAGAAACAGACTTCCAATAATATTCCCTTTCTGAGCCTTACGCAACCACAGATCTATTCTTCAGAGCCAAATTGTGAAATAAAATGTCTTTTACAGCTCAAATTATTGATGCTATTCCTTTTTCCAAACTCATTTATTAGCTCTGCTATTGCAACTTCATTGATTTCTTTGCATGGAAGGTTTGCTGATTTACATTCAGCTTTCTAATTCTTCACCCATAATCTTTTTCATCTTCTGTGACACTGCTTTTCCATTTGGAGCCATAATTCATGTTGATTGACACGTTCTACAGATCCATAAATGGCCATCACAACTCATTTTATAACCACGTTCTTGCAGTTAGACTAACTGGAAGACACTTCCTTTTTTTTTTCTTTTCTCTGAGATCACAAAACAAAACCTTTTACTTTTTTTTGACTCAGGATTCATGATTGATTCTACATAGAAAGAAATACTACTTGGTAATACTGAATTAGATTGATTTTATTGGAATGAAACTCACTTCGGTTGCATTGGTTATCCAGCTGGACATTTCCATCCCCTTTTCTGTTTTGTTTTTTTTTTGTTTGTTTTTTTTTAACCACCCCATCTTGGTTGAATTTTAGATTTCGCCTCGACATCTACCGCTGCCTGGCCAGCCCTGCTCTCATCATGCTGACCGAGGAAGATCCTATTCTCAGAGCGTTCGAGCTGAGCGCGGATCTGAAGGAGCTTAGCCTCGTTGAGGTGGAATTCAGGTACAACCGTCAGTCCTGACTTGCCCATCATGCTCACAAACATATGCACATACACACAGTGATACTGTGAGCTTTAAGTGTTCAAGAGCTGTGGTTGCATCTGATTTCTTTAATCCAGGAATGACTATGAGGAGCTGGCCAAGCAGTGCAAGATGTTTGCCAAAGACCTGCTGGCTCAGGCTCGAAACTCTCGAGAGCTTGAAGTGATTCTCAATCACACATCCAGCGAGGATCACATCGACAAGAGGGGCTTGCTGGAGGAGCGCATGAATCTCAGCCGACTTAAACTTGCCATCAAGTACAACCAGAAAGAGGTCTGTTGGTGAAAATCTTTAACCTGCAATATCAGCGGGCTGATGAATTGACCACTCATTTCATTCAATGTGACACGTGGACATAAAATGTTAAAACTGCAGTTAATTACTGCACTTGCCGTCATATTTATCAGCTGCCTCGGGACATCGGACGTTTGTCTCTGGGATACATGACTTTGGTTGCTCCAGGTGACTGGCGTAATAGATAAAACAAAGCTTTAAGTTTGGAGATGTGATCTAATTTATAGCTGGGATGGCCGCGTCCGAGGTATATCCCTCATTTATCATTGCACAGCTGTTATTACGCTGTTTGCATCTAGACAAACGACATTAATCTGGTTCTTCTGACAAGGTCTTTATGAAAGCAGTATTTCTCATGATTTATTGAGAGTTAAAAGATAAACAATTCTATTGCACTGAATGAATCATAATTGAAAATGGGTTAGCAATTATTTCCATTAGCTCTTAATAGTCAGCCTTTGTCATAAACATTATTACAGATAGCTCCCTCTCACTTAAAGAAATATTAGCGCAGTGCCCGCCACTTGGCCACCGGCTGACAAGCAGCAGCAAAGCAGGATGTCTCAACGCTGGTGTTTCGTTAATTGACCGACCAACCAGAGCAGATTGCATCATGGACATGAACGTGATGATGCAGCATGAGGGGAAAAAATAAACTTTGAACTTCTGAGATTACACATTTGGTGAGCTTTAATTTGTGATTGATGAAAGAGATGTACAGGTTGCAGTTTTCTCGGCCAGTTTTAGTTTTCTTCAAGGTCTCAGTTTGTCACAGGAGAAAAATGTCCACATGGAAGACGTGGATCCTGATCAGTGTCTGCTTATTGATTCTGATTTAATCAGTGCATGTCAGATTAGTAACAATGATCTATTTTCACAGAAGGAAATTTTGTCAGAAGCTTCATCATGTGCCCGTTAGTCCTGTTTCTAAGATTTCTCTGTAGGAGACCCTTTCTTAGCACGAAATCCTGTAAGTCTACTTCATAAAACTTAACCGTAGATCAACTCATGTTGACATTTTCTTTTTTTTCTCTCTATCCTTATAGTTTGTGGCTCAATCCAACTGTCAGCAGTTCCTCAACACCGTCTGGTTCGGAGAGACGGCCAGCTACCGGCGCAAGCACACCTGTCTAAAGATCTCCACCGTCCTCAGCGTGGCAATACTTTGGCCGCTGCTTTCCATCTGCTACCTTTTGGTGCCGCGCTCTCGATTCGGCCAAATAATCCACACGCCATTCGTTAAATTCATCATCCACAGCGCCTCCTACTTCACCTTCCTCCTGTTGCTCAACCTGTACTCTCTTGTCTACCACGAGGGAAAGAAGAACCAGATGGGACCGGCGCTTGAGATGATCGACTTCCTTCTCATTGTCTGGATCATAGGTCAGCATGTTAGCCAGTAAATTATGCACTTATTGGGGTTATCGTGCTGTATATTCGAGTGCTTGGAGACTTCTGTTATTCAATAGTTATCTTTCTATCTCCACATAAAATAGAGCTAAAACTGAAACTACAGTTTGATACAGTAATGGTAGAGGTAGGTAAAAATGTCTGGTATATTGTGTCTATAATCCTCTTGGGCAGCGCATGATGAATTGTTGTTTTTGTACTAATGACAGAAAGCTGGTCTTGACTGGATTAAATCTGTCAGCTTTGCCTCTAATTGAGCTCCACCTAATGGAGATAGTGCTTCTTTCTCCCCTGTGGCCCATCCGAGTTCAGGCGTCACTGAACTCGCTGAGCTCATGCATGCAGACATATACTTGCGCAGCACCATCTACCTTCATAGTCTGAGCTAGACAGTGACAGTTCAGTAACAGTCTCTGTCTCTCCTGAGCAGGGCCTCCTTACCTCCCATCCTCCACCAGGAAAACCATTACCATGCACATTCAGCTTCGTTAATGGCCTTGCACTCTCAGCAGGGATGTTTGTTTCACAGTTGTAACAGCCCACTTTCGTCGAGTTTCTGTCTGATTGCTTTCATCAGCAGGATGATATATCACCCCAAGGACTAATCTGTCAGGTCTAGTTGAGATGTAGAAGCAGTTAACGTCTATTACTGAATGTTGTGCAAAAGGCTGCTGGGTAATTTTGAACTTATTCTATAAATTATGGGAGTGGCATCCATAGTTGAGTCATTTTTGTTTTTTATGGGTTATCTAAGAACAGTATAATTGACTGCAGCACAAGAGCAAAAGAGGTTTTTTTATGTGATTATGCTCTCTACCCCTCTACTGTTCCTCTTTTGAAAATGGTGTAACAACCCGGTTTGTTACCAAGTGGCAACATCCTGTTTCCCGTTTGCAGCTGAACCAGGAACTGAGTGCTGTTGCAGTTCCTCTACCAACCACTAGGTTCTGGCTATAAAGAATATGTTTTCTTGCGCGTTCTTGGCTGCAGGTCCCAGCATAATGCTGCTCTGCTTCAATGATGTCACAGTAGCTGAGCACATTTGAACTCTGCAAACCCATACTACTTTCAGATACAAAACCTTTATTCATCAGCTGGAAAACAGCAGGAGGGAGAAAATGCAAGATGCTCCTGTAATCTGTCTCTTCAGTCTTAATTGTAAATCCAAACTGCTCACGGAGGAGGAAGGAGGAGCCAGTTAGGAAGTCCTGATTGATATGGAAGTGCACATACGCATTAGAATATGTCCAGATCTGCTGCCTACTGCTCTCCCACCCCTGAAAGTCGAGGCTGAGACAGAATCCTTTTCTTCCACTGAAGAACCTGCACAGGAGACTATGGGACCTGCCACCATCCCTCCTGAAACTCTCCAGCTCACTTTAGCCTGTGGGATCACTGTTGTCATGATTTTTTTTTTCCTGGTTGATTTAAGTTCATTAATTACTTGCAGTTTGCTTGAGAATTTCAATCACTGTACAGCAGATATCTGCATCAGTGTCGCTGATCTGCTAAGAAATGTCTTCAACGAGCAGCCAACAGCTCCTTGATGTTGCTGTCGTTCCATTTTCCTTGTTATCTTTTTCCTCTGAGCTAGTCATGTTCCTGAAAGAGGGCTCTGATGGATCGTGGTTATATTTCACACAGCAACTTATATTATGTATATGGGGGGTTCTGTGGCGTACCAGCTACAGAAGTGGCCTGGCAACCGGAGGGTCACCAGCTCAATCCCCAGCCAGTACCAATGATGTCAGCAGGGGGAGGGCCAAACAAGCACCTTCCCACGTCCACGTCCATGGATAAGGTGCCCCAGAGCAAGGCACCCAAAACCCCCACCTGCAGGCGCCACACCACAGCAGCCCACCGCCCTGGGTCCAGCAGCCCAGATGGGTCAAATGCAGAGAAAGAATTTCCCCACCGGGATTAATAATAGTAAATCAAATCAAAATTATCGCACCATCCAATGACAAAATGCTCTGCTGTGATTCCAAGATTGCAATTTATTAGACTCCTCTAACATCCTCATGTTATCAGGATGTGAGCCGGCGCCATTACACTCCCGACATCAGCTGGATGTTTCCAGCTAGCAGTCACAAGTCAAAGCTGCAGTTTTTATTCTTTTTTTGCTTCCCATTTTTCGGTATTTTGCCTGTGCTGTTCCCTTCCCTCTCATCTTTCTCTTGCTCCACTTTGTAACTCCCCTGAGCCAGAAACCAAACTTTAATGGGGAAATCAGATGCCTGTAAGAGTGTCTGTCTGCATATGAGCGTGTATGCTGTCATTTGTGTTAGATTTCAAATGCGATGGAGTGAAGGAAGAAACACCTGATGGGTTTTAGGTGCCAAAACCTGACACTTTTTTTTTTCTTTTTTTCTAAAACCGTAGCACAGATGAATCAATCATGTCTGTATCTGTACGTTTACTCTTATACCCTCCATACATATGGAGTTAATGGAATTCCACTGATACACAAAAAAGATCATCATCTTTATTAAATTCCATACACCTCCCTAAATCCAACAGATGACACTTTTTCTTTTTTCTTCTTAAAACCACATTAATGTCCCATTTCTGCGTCTCATACATTCCTGTTTCCCTGGGGCTCCCTCTGTAAGATGACTTATGGTTGAGTCTGGGGAGGATTTTAAAATATTCCAGATGACAGCTAAACGCATTTTTCCAGTAATGTGTGCATATATAATTGAGAGCGATGGTGAATTTTCTATTCCTCCATAGGAATGGTGTGGTCAGACGTGAAGCGTCTTTGGTACGAAGGGCTGGAAGACTTTCTGGAAGAGTCGAGGAACCAGCTGAGCTTCGTGATGAATTCACTCTACCTAGCCACCTTCGCCCTCAAGATTGTTGCTCATAGTAAGGTACAGACCCACATTAGACAAACACTTCTTACATTCAAGGTATAGATAACTACATATATTCCTTTTTTGTGAAGCTGGAAGGGTCAAAAACTGTCTATCACTGGATAAAGGAACTCATTTATTTGAGTTTTCTGGGAAACACACCAGTGTTCTTCAGTCATTCTTCATATTAATTCTACATTTCCACATAGCTATCTTCGTTTTTGACTGATAAGACCTCAACTCATATTGGAGTTGGGCAACGACAGGCAAGTACCTACTAGCTGAGCTCCAGCACTATTGTAAGATTGATGAAATGTAATTTCAACTATATGAAGGCTGGCTTACTGTCTCATCTTTGTGTCCATTTGAACTGCTTGCAGGATGATGAGAATACATCCAACAGAAAGGTTGATGAGACGTCCTTTATTCCTACAAAACCGATTCACAACAAAAGTCATTTTAAGGCACAAACACTGTCCAGTTAAGTGCAGTCCAGTTCAATCGAGCTCTCCTATTTCAGTCTTATTGACTGAAATTCATTTAATCCCATTTATTTTAATGGAATCCAGATTCAAAGTTCATATGATGCCAATTCATTAACATTAAATAAATAAATAAATAAGCCTAGTTAAGGTATTCAAGAGATTGCATCTTTCACTTTAGTAGAATCACTGATCCTGAGCAAGCATGAGGCCTCAGTGGAAAGGAGGAAAAAAAAATGAATAAACTAGGAAGGAGGGAACAGCCTCAGAGAGACCCGTCTACCTCAGCTGACTGGGAGTTTGAGATGTGAGGACACAGAAATGAACAAATGCTAGCCACTTTCACACAGCAGCCGTGCTATCGGGATGCACTGGAGACCCCTTCTTCATTTCACGTCCACTCTGCAGCTGTACATTTGCAGTGTTTCCTCCCCAGTGTGTGCTCTCACAGCATTACAGTGTTGCGTAACTTAGCAGCTCTCAGTCAGCACCGAGTCCTCCATGTTTCTGGTTGCTGGCTTTTCAGCCTGCGTGGGACTATCACCATGCTTAAAAATGTCAATGTTTCTAGGTTACTAAGCACGACAGCAGGATTTTCTAAGTATCTTCTTCCCAAAGTCAAGTAAAAAAGATCGGCTGGATAGGCTTGTACAGTCTCAACCTCTCTGACCACTGTGGCTGAAGATCTTTCTTTTTTTATTTTTTTTTTGCTGCATCATTAACTTGCTTGTAAGCTTACTTTTACTTGCTTGTCACAGGTATTCTGACAGCAAACTGAGATTGTGTTGTCAGACAGCCCACTGGGCCATCTGTCACCGTCAAAATGACGGACTGATTTGATCTTCTGTGCAGAGTTTGCAGCCAGCCGTGCACACGAGTTAAACCTTTCCACATTTGAAATTCACACAGCACTCATTTCACCCCTGTAGCCACTCTGTAACAGGGGCATCTTGTCTGTAAGACACAAAAAAAGACTGTTAATTGCAGTAATAATGACATATACATATATGCATACAAGAAGAGTAAAGAGAATAGAATAGAGTGAGAAAAGAGCCTAGTCCATCATGGGAGGTCCTGGTCTAGTCTAGGTCTAATCTTAAAGGTCCGTCATTATTAACAGTCAGGGTCATTACGAAGATGAAAAAGACTAAGAGCAGCATGAACACGAACAAGATGATACGAGTTTGATACGAGTAACATGCACAAAGTAGTCCATTGCACATATACAGTGTGGCTGTAGTACCATGCTGGGACCATTAGGCACATTTTCCATTTTATTTTAAGACGTCTGGCACCACTTTATGATGCAAACACAAAAGAAAGCTCTAACTGAAAAACATGTCTGGAAACAAACATTGCTTTATTAAAGGCAGTTAGCTGTAAAGTGGCCTGTGTCGCTGTGTGATACGCATCTTTAACTGTGTTTCTGAATGAGTTCGCCTCCTTCCACAGTTTAAAGAGAAGCAGGACGACAGGAAGAACTGGGACGCCTTCCATCCCATCCTGGTTGCTGAGGGCCTGTTTGCCTTTGCAAATGTTCTGAGTTACCTGCGACTCTTCTTTATGTACACTACCAGCTCCATTTTGGGGCCCCTACAGGTAAGAAAGAGTTAAAAGCAGTCATAATCTTGTGGCATCTCCATATCGTGTGAGTTATGCATCCATAAAGCATAATTTGCTTGCGTAATGATCAGGGGTGAAAATAGTTATGAATTCTTGCCGGTATTGTCACTTAAACCTTCACTTCTCTCTCACTTCATGTATTTTAAAATAGCAAATTCAAAACCCAAACACATAGAAATATTTCAATATTTTACTGTAGGCTACCTGTATGAAGTAGACAGGAATTAAAAACACTTGACAATATGGTAAACTAGTTATTTTAACTGAAACATTGATAAACATCCAGAATACAAGTCTCTAAGACGCGCATGCGCACTCACATACTGACATCTCGGTCGTTAGCTTTTCCGAGCTGTTCTGTACCGTTTTTAACACGAAACACAACTGCTTCCTCCCCTACTGATTTTAATTGGGACATTTTGCAACAAACATAAGGACATTAACAAACAAACATAAAGATGCCCGGCCAAGGCTCCGTCAAGCATGAACTAAAACAATTCAGAATGAGTTAAAAGGAATTTTTAAACAGACAAAGTAGTTTTCAAGACTGCATATTACTAGAGGATCAACCCTGACTGGTTCTGAATGAGGACTTTATAGCAGGAAACCGCTGTCCCATCTTCCTGGTACTGCGTACCGCAACTGAATATTTTAGTGGTACACAGTACCCACGGTACTGGCTTGCTTTCACCCCTGGTAGTAATTATAAATTTATGTAATTTTCTTTTGCTAGATACAGAAACTCTCACAGGCACACTCCCATATCACCCACACCCTTCCTCACTTAGTGAGCGCACTCAAGGGCGGGCCCGCGCTAAACATCGTACCGGCTGTACTTAGCAGTGAGATAACATCATCACAAGTATTAAGTATAACGCTGGGCAGCTGATGAATGACTTCTGCTGTAAAATTATTATCATAAACTGCTCTATGCATGATGCTCTGCCATCATCAACCGTGAAAGACTGCCTTCATCCCATGCAAAACTGATTTCCTGAAATATTTCAACTTTATTTAAAGCTGGAGGAGCTTAATGTGTGATTCCTGTATTTAATGTAATTTGACAGCCTGTGTTTCATCTTGCAGACGTAGGAAATTGCCATTATATATGGGTCATCTGCATGTGAAAACCTTTCAAAAAAGCTGTCTTAACTTTTGAACACATTTCAGGATTAAATGTGGGATAATGTATTCTTCTGCCATTCAGCAATGAATTTAAAGCTAACCAGATACATATATATAGATGTGGACACTTTCAGCAACAAATATCTCTAATACGATCACATTAAGACCAAGAACATTCGTGCTCAACTCGAGTGAAAAGTGTTGGATTTAAGTTTTCTTGAAAATCTGAGTTCGTTTCACTTGATTAGCTAGTTCTCTCTGGCAAAGTCACTCAGAATATGTAGCTGTGCAGCTCCACCGACTGACTTTATGGCACATGACAGACCATAAATCTAGTTTAGATGTTTTTTTATTCAGGCCCTTCATCAAATTTAGGTTCCTTCATTTTTTTTAAATCATGCACGATTAGCCAGCTGGCTCAGAGAAATAACCGAAGCAGCCAACAAAAATTGTGCTCACAGTCTAAATTTCTTTTTTTTTTTTCCCCCAAAGTGTGACCGGTATTACGTAAACCAGTGCTCAGGTATGCAGTGAGGTTGATTTGCAGGGATGCCTTCCCAACATTAGGCCGAGGCGCTGTTTTTGGTTTGCATATAAAACGCCGAGCATGCTGAGGAGGTTGTTGAGCACTTTTAAGCTCAAATCTCCCCAGTCTTTCTGCTTCCCTTTCTCCTGTCTTTGCTCCACTCACTCTGTGACATCACCGTCTGGCTTGGCAGGATGGAAAATGATCAGCTTTGGAAATAGATGTGGGTTTTATGTTCACTCCTGCTCACATAGCAGACACACCTCTCCACAAATGCACCCACACATTTCAACACGCTCGTGATAACTGAGAAACCCACTATTCCATCCAGTTACGCGCGCGCACAGATGCATGCTCGAGAGCGTGAGTCAGGACCATGAGGTCTGCAGTGATGAAGGTTTCCCTGAATCTGTCTTTCCAGAAGAGGCCAGCTCATATGTCTGCAGGGCAAAGGCCCCTGCTGAGTTTGGAAAGAGTGACTGAAAGAGTGTGTATCTGCTCGCTCATGGCCCAGACTTAACCTCACTGGGAGCGTTAATCTGCCAAAACAGACATGTATGAGTGTGTTTGAAAGAGCAGAAAGTCTTGTCCAGTTTCATAATACTGTACATGAAAATTTCACTAAGCTTAAGCAGTTACAGTCGTGTGATTATATGGTAAAGTATTAGACAAATGTCTTCTATTTTTCTGCCACCGTAATATCATATTTAGCTGCTTTGAAATGTAGTGTTTGCTTTATTAGGCTATTTAGTTGAAGGTGTTTGCCTCTCCATATGTCTGAGCCATCTTAAACACATTAAGTCGCCTCTGGTTGATGTTAATAGCTATTACATTCAAGGTCTGTTTGCACGGTAACTAAGTTGAGCTACCAGTCAGGTAAGGCGAGCAGGGAACAACTTCAGCTTCTGAATCCCAAGGTGGTAGAGGAATACACACGACAAGAGAAGGAGCCACCCTGACAGACCTATCCCCCCCCGCTTAAACAAGCTGCAGGGGCTTCGGCACAAACACTCCAGCAGTCATTCGCTCTGAGGTGCGGGCAGCGTGGTCACACTGGGCACTGCATGTTTGAGTTTCGTAAGGGTAACAACCTTGTTTGAGCATCATTTTAAAAAGATTAGTCCCTCAGGTTTATATATAGTTGGCTTCCAAGAGTTTGAGAAGACTGTCTTCTGTCCAGCTTGCCTCGTGTTTGTCTTTTCTCAGGCGCTGTGGGCTGAGAGCTTCCAAACAGTCAGTTTATGTTGCTCTTTCCACCTCCCTGCGAAGGAACATGGGTAGAAAAAAAAAAGCTACAAGTGCAAAATGTCTATTTTTTTTCTGAGAAAGTAAAGAAAATAGAAGCTGCGGAGAAAAGAGATTATTTTTGGACGATGACTTGCCCACACCTGATTAGAACTAAGACAAGCAGCACAGGAATAACAGATAAATCTCACTGTCTCACAGATCTCCATGGGGCAGATGCTGCAGGAGTTTGGAAAGTTTCTGGGCCTCTTTCTGCTCGTGTTATTCTCCTTCACCATCGGACTCACCCAACTTTACGGAAAGGACCACAAAAACCCAGACAAGAAATCACCGAAGGACTGCGAGGGCATCTTCTGCCAGCAACAGAGCAACGATGCATTCCACACGTATGAGCAAAATTCAGTCTGTCGTTTCAAGCAGTGATGACACCAGCGATGAATGGTTGTTTGGGGAAGCTATTGCATTTTATTTTTTTAAATAGATATCTGCATAAAAAATAAAACTGAGAAGCCAGTAGGATGTTTGTTTTGGGTTGGTTTTTTTTGGAGGAAAGAAGAATGCAAAAATATTTGGTGTAGGATCACTTTGACGGCATGTTAGAATCAATCAAAACTTAAAAAGTTGATTAAATTACACCATAATTAAGGTTTATACTTATTTTTACAATGACAATTGATGTAAAAGAATATTTGTATTGTGAATAAAGTAGCTGGGCTGCGCAGACAAGAGGCAGGGAGGTGTGGTTTGGTGGAGTCAGGACTCCCATCTCTGATTTATTCATTTATTTATTTAATTATTTATTTTGAGTCATGTGATTCTGCTGACATCCTTGAGTCAAGATCTTCAGTTCTCACCAGAGCAGTTTGCAGCTGAGTATGACGCACCAGGGACAAGAATGTGCACCTCCAAATCTGGGGCCACAGTTAGCAGTCAGACATGGAAAGCCCTCTCTGGGCTGTGAGCGGGATGCTGCCTCAGACAGGAGGAAGAACGCAGCGGTCGGGGCTCTCTGTGCTAATCTGTGGGTCACATGACCGGATAGTTTGTCCATAGTGATTATAGTGACAGTCAGTGGTCCCAAGACGGCCTGAAGGAGGTGAAGAGGGAGTTTCTGGGCATCCTTGTTTAGGTTGCTGCTCTTGTGGCTCAACATATACGGTTCATATATCACTAAACACCAACAACAAAGGCATTACTTTATGTGTGCGTGGCCGTATGTAACAACACTAGTCTAATAAAAAATATTATCAGCGTATACTGAGGATGGTGGATGCTGACTGAAATGATTAAGATTTTGGATGGAGGCTCGATGGATGTGAATGGAATTCTTTTGTCATTTGTCTAAAAGTTGTGGAATAAAGTCTTAAACCTAAACACTGTTCCTTCCCTACATTGTGTATATACATATATATATACATATACATATATATATACACATACATATATATATATATATATATATATATATTTACACACACACACACACACACACACATATATATATATATGTATATATATGTG
>JBAMYA010000013.1:10217844-10233291 GCA_037176975.1 Arrhamphus sclerolepis
TACATATATATATACATATACATATATATATACACATACATATATATATATATATATATATATATATATTTACACACACACACACACACACATATATATATATATATGTATATATATGTGTGCGTGTGTGTGTAAATATATTATACATATATTTGCCTCTAGATATTAAATTCACTGAAGGACGTGTGGCCGTGCTGCATTCATGAATCTGCTTCTTCTGTTTTTTACAGTTTCATGGGGACCTGCTATGCCTTGTTCTGGTATATCTTCTCCCTGGCGCATGTTGCACTCTTTGTGACGCGCATCAGCTACACCGAGGAGCTGCGCTCTTTTGTCGGTGCCTTGATCATCGGCACGTACAACATCGTGGTGGTTATTGTGCTGACCAAGCTGCTCGTGGCCATGCTCCATAAAAGCTTCAGACAAATTGCTGTAAGTCCACACAAAGTTCAGCTCAGGGGCTTCTCGCTGTTTTCGTAAATTCTTCAAACTGAAAGCAGCAACTGATTTCATTAATTGTTTTTGCTGCCGTTTGGTTTAAGTGGCCCTTAAATGTTAATGCACAGATGTTAAATGGTCTGGTTGGAGACACATTGTTCAACCATTGCTTGCACTGAACAGCTGTTTGATTTAGCCAAGATTAAAACAGTTGTTCCAAGATTCCTTAAGTATGACAGGGAAGGAGAGTCTGAGTGCATGAAAGACTCCTGCATTCCTGTGTCCGTAATGTTCTCTTTGCCTTTGGGGCTTCTGCAGAATCACGAGGATAAAGAGTGGAAGTTTGCTCGGGCCAAACTCTGGCTTAGCTACTTTGATGACAAATGCACTCTGCCTCCACCTTTCAATATCCTCCCCTCACCAAAGACAATCTGCTACCTGGTGACCAGCTTGAGAAAGTGGATCTGTTCACACACCACGAAGGGCAAGATGAAGCGACAGAATAGCCTTAAAGTAAGAGAAATATTGCAATATCCTCCTGAACAAACGGCCTGTCTGTGGTTTATGCAATCCTGCTATCTGTCTGCATTCCTGTGTGTTGTTCAAACCCAGGAGTGGAAGAACCTGAAGCAGAAGCGCGATGAGAATTACCAGAAGATCATGTGTTGTCTGGTTCACCGATACCTGACCTCCACACGGCAGAAGATGCAGAGCACAGATCAGGCCACGGTGGAGAATCTGAACGACCTGCGCCAGGACCTGTCCAAGTTTCGCAATGAGATGAGGGACCTGCTGGGCTTCCGAACGTCCAAATATGCCATGTTCTACCCGCGGAGCTAAAAATAAACGAGACTTTTTCTCTTTCCCTTGTCATTTTGATAAAAAAAACAAAAAAAAAACAACTTTGATTCTTATTTATCAGAGGTGCTGTGTGACCTGAGCATGTGCAAAAAACTTGGAACTTAACTAAAGAATTATGTATGCACAACAAAGCCTCCAGACTAAGGCCCCCCTGTCTGTTATTCAGCTATTTATCCCTTTTTTTTGTTAATAAATAAAGCCATTCTTTCCAACAGGTGGATAAATAAAGATTTAAGGAGCATTTTTGATTGTTTTGGCATTTAATTCCATGAAAGCTTTCTGAGCAGAAGTTTCTTCGTTCCTGTCCTTGAAAGTTTTCTGGCTGCAGCACATCTGAAAGCCAGAAAACCATCAGTTCTTCCGCCAGTTCCTGGGTGTTCCTGGGTGTTCCAGTCCACGTGAGAGTCACATTATACCCACCTGATCCACTCTCATGCTTACCGAAGCATGGCTGCCCTAACTGCCCCAGACGCACCGCTTCAAATACTATTTGGAATTTTCTTGTTTCCAGATTAAAGTTCACAGACAGAGACAAGTATACAAGGAAAACGTTAAAGGAGTTTTATTTGGGCAGATGAAAACAATCAAATATAAATAGTATTTATACACCTTTTCATATGAAAATAGCTTCTTTTTTTTTTGCCTTTAAAGCAGTGATGGTAAGTCAGTGACGTAGTGACGGCGGCGCTTTACATCCATAACAAACTAAAGAAAAGATCTCCAGCTTGGAAGGTTTCACATAAAGTCAGAAAACTGCCACAAAGGAATTTTGAACACATTAAATATTGCACTTTAAGAACCACATTTAAAAACTTCCAACCCTGCCCACTAAAACTCAACAAATGATGTTAACGGTAGGTTTTATAACATCATGAAAACTGCAGCAAATATCGATGATAATCAGGCTTGGGTAATTAAAGATGTTTCTGCCAGACAGATGTCTTTCTGTAAAGAGCAAATCCCAGTCTTTATTCACATTTTGTTCTGCAGCTTTAAAAGGAAAAACAAAAAAAAGGCGGACAGAGAATATGAAATAGTTTGAGAGTTAAAAGTGCCACGATGTGATGTCACAACAGATGTGTACACAAAAAGACTGAGTAATGCTATTTTACCAGCTACAATTTAAATCCCTGCTATGAGCGTGACAGGAATGTGACAAGGCAGGGAATAATCTGAAGACACAAGTGGAAATTTTGGTTAATATTTTTTCTGATGATGAATTCAAAAATAGACAAACAGGCCGTTCTTTGTTAACAGTAAATAGTCTGCAATCACCCAGTGCCTTGTGTGTGCAAAAATATATAATCTGCAGCAAAATTCATGAGCACACAAACACAAGTTCCACTTAATTAAATTAATCATGCACGCTCTATGCTTTCCTACCTGGCAGCTATGAACCCAGACTTGGTTTTGTTTCTGTGTATCTTGTTTGCGTTGTTCAGAAGGAGTTTCTTTTTCTTTTTTTTTTTCTTTTTTTTCCTGCTTAATTGTTTCCATCCTCAGCTGAGCCTCGGGCACACCGCCTCAGAGTCTTCAGAGACCCTCGGAGCTACTGGAGCTCAGCACTGCTTGTTTTTGAGAACATTGAGTCCTTTCTGGTTCTTTGTCTTAAAGGCCATGACAAAGTGGTGCGGGGCGATTTTCCCCCGGCCCTCCTCATCCACCTGGCCCATGAAGATGTAGTTCATGCCTGGTAAGGTCACACAAAAAAAACCTGAATGCAGTGGCGGAACAGCAGAGACATTCAGGGAGGCCACATATGAGAACTTGGACCTGGCAGGTCTGTATGGCTTATGTTTGAGTATATATCCATAAAGTAGAAACATGTTTAGTGTTTCTTGGACTGTTTGGACAGTGAGTTCTGCCGCTCACCTAACACTTTGGATTGTTCAGTCGAGCATGACGGCACAGCAGAGGAGGCAAACTCAGAGCCATTGATTATTCAAAACAGTCAGGTATATGGTGATTATCATTATTTAGATAATGACCAGTGTCTTTGATCATGCATGCATAAAAAGTAAAAATGAAAAATACTGTATAATGTACACTCACCTCTTCTGACAAATGGACACTTTTTGCACAGGATAATGATCTTGGTGCTCATGGTTTTTCCCGCTTGCTGGATTGCCAGGTTGCCTTCTTTATACACGTTGATGATGGAGACGGTGGCGTACATGCTTCCTCCTCTCATCGCCGCAGTGATAACAGTCCCAGTTATTACTGCCAAGCAAAAGTATGATGAATAAAACACACACACACAACAGTCCTGCCATTTATTAAACAAACAAAAAAAGCCTGATATGTAGTAAAATACAGATTCATTTAGACACTATCACAATGTTTCTTATTGCACCTGTTAACCAGTATGCGTTCGTCTTAATATAAGCTTAATGTGCAAACTTTTAAGCTTTGACAAGATAGAGATTAGTGATTACATCCCTTTGATATATCAAACCCTCGGGTCTCATACGCCGATGAACAACTGGCTTTAAAGCTTTTTCTTTGTTATTTTCCTCATCTGTTAAGCATGTGAAAGATCTGATGTCGATTCCCAAGTGCGAATTTGCGTTTGAAAGCAGTTACTGTTACAACACACTAATGGTGAAATAAATTATGTTAGGGGGATTATGTCAGATGTTTTCAAATGTTGAGGGGGAAAAAAAAAATCATTCCTCCCCAGTAAATTCTCACCCAAGAATAATATGAAGAAAAGACTTCATGAGAACAAATGCAACTTATGCAATACAAGGCCCAACTTAATTAGCCTCCAAAATTACAATGCACAAATCAGACATTCCTTAACACACACACAAACACAAACACACTCACAAAAACCCCAGACTAGTTCTGGAATAGTGTGGATGGGTTTAGCTCAGATAAATCCAAACCAAAATAGAAGAATGGAGGAAAAACAATTACTGAGAGGATGATTATGTTGTGGTGTACAGCTAATGTAACAACAATAGTGTCATAGATCCAATGTTTGGAAACAGTCCATATTTTCCCAGCAAATCACATCCTGTCTGGTGTAAATATAACAGTTATCGGACATGCTAATAAAAAGAAAGAAGCTCCAGATGAGTGCATGGTCTCCTACTTTGATTTCTGCTGATGATCAAACAAAAGCCGAGCACAATGACAACACTTGCATAATTAGATTTCTGGAAAACAACCTAACTAAAAGAAGATGTCCGATTTCAAGCAGATTATTAAAAAGCCTTATAACACAAACACAAACATACAGTCTACAGTGTCTGTTAAATTGAACTGAATTGAATTAAAGTTGCGGTATCAGTGAAAAAAAGGACCTCAGAAGTTTAACAGAGAGGTGACTGACTACATCTGCTGTTTGTTTGTTTTTTTATAAACATTAGTTGGCTAAAATTGTCAATAATTTCTCTGAATTGCATCAACAAAATAATTTACTGTGAGACTGTCAAAAATACAGTCGTGAGTCATAAGGTCAGGGTAAATATGTGATTTCATAACTCTCAGAAAACTGTATGAAAAGTCATTTTACCATTTTTAAAAAAGGGTGTGTGTGGAGGGTTGGAGGTATGGAGAGTTGCCACTTGAACTCAATTCTTTCTCTGTCTGCTGGTGCTAAGCAATGTGACAAATGTACGGGCTGAAGTTTCAGTCATTTCCTGTTTAGTCTGACCGGGTCTCTGAAGGTACAAAACATGCAGTTCTGTTGTTCTGACTCGTGGAGACTTAGCACTGGCAGGTGAGCAGGAGTGGAGGGAGCCACAGCTTGTCCAGCATGAGCAGGATTCTTTACCCTGATGGCACCAATATGTCTGGACTTCACATGGTGCCTGTTTCATTTCCTGACAGAGATGAGAGCAGCCAGAGGACTGCTTGTTTCAGTCATGTTGTTGCATCCGTTACTACTGTTGAAACCAGTGAGCTGCTTTCTGCAGCTGCACTCAACTAAATTATCCCGGCATTCACAACTTAAAGTGTTGATGGGACGAGCTGTTTTCAGCCGAACATCTCACCACTACTGACATTTTGTGTGCTGATTCCGTCACCACATCATATCTGGGACTTTTTCCACATGTGTCGCCACATCGTTTGTCTTTCCTCAGTTCCTGGTCCAAATCCAAAGGTATCCAAATGTTTGAAATGCTGGTCTAAAAACATCCAGTGAGAGGAACTCATCGACAGTAGAAAACTCAGGCTGAATTTGAAACAACACGTATATTTATTGCCAGTTTACCCACGGTCAATACTGCGTGAGAGTGAGTGTGTTTGCACTGGAGGCAACTGGGCCCTTCTGTATCCAGCCCCTGAGTTCCTGACCAGCTATCAAGCAAATCTTTCAAACACACAAGTAAAAAAAAAAAAAAATTAAAAGAGCAAAGACAGCGACACGATTGGGGTTATAAACTGCTAATTAGAAGAGGTTTATTTGCCAAAGAGTCTGCTTGTCCACAACTTTGCAACAGGTTTTTTTCAGGATCAACATGACTGGAACGGTTGCGCAACACAACAAAAGCTGGAATCTGTCACTGGCCACAGTTTGTGACCTTTATATATGTTTCAATAAACACCAATGCTCTTACCAAAATTGCTGGAGCAGTAATTACTCTCAAGTGTTCCTCGTCTTTTGCATTTCTGCTGACACAGGGCAACGGAGTACTTCAGAGCTGTGGACACACACACACACAATTCAGTCTCTGTAATTTTGTCTTCGATTGATGCGAGCAGTTAAGTTATGGTTACATGTGCTTCTCTTGTGGTACATTTGCTGGATATTATAAGTAACACAAGAGCCCAAATGAATAGCTGTCAGCTGAGGAGAAAAATAGCAATATAATGAGACAAGAGAACATCTGTTTTATTGTTTTTTTTTTCCCTCCCCTTAAAGATTAGAGATAGTAAAGACTCAATACTGAAAATAACTGTGGCTTAAAAAAAAATACATGGAAACTAACTAAATATTTTTCTTACTGCAAAGGGAGAAGCCAAGAAAGATAAGCCAGACCAGAGAGCCATGTCACAGAATGACATCACTGCCTGCCAAAATAGCCTTGGTGGACTGAGGGAGAAAAAAAATCAAAACGTGGGAATGCTGAGTTTTAGTTTGAAAATTAGTTGTGACTATGAGCGAAGATACACGCTATGCATTGACTTTGAGTTTGCAAAACAGGAATGTTTGCAAACACACATTTTTAGCACATAATGTGTTTGAACACACGCTGAGCGGCTTCTTTAATGAGACTTCCAGTGTCTCCAGTACTGCGTGTTCTGTCTACTCACTCTACTTAGGAGCCTCTGCAGGTTTAACAGTGGATATCTACAGGTTTATACTATTCCTTTAACCTCACATCCATGTGCTACTCCATATAAACAAATATTGGTTTCTTATGTCATGCTACTTTGAATATGCAGCAAGGTACGTTTTATTCAAAGTTCACAGCCAAAAGCAGTAAAAGTGGTGGGTTGGATGGGAACTAATTGCATCCACATTGCTCTTTTACTACGTTATTCCTGCTCTTGGCCTGATCTGCCATCAGGGACATGCTCCAAAGCTCTCTGGTGTATAAAGCAAAACAAAAACCCCAGATGTGAACAAGTAGCACAAAGCCAGTATTATGCAGTAGCTACATAAACCAATGCAGGCTAAAAGTCATCTCAAGTTTTCTTCTGTGGAAATCAAGTTGCCACTTACGTATTGGCCTGGTCGTGACTGGCTGTGTGGTGGTGGTGGGTGGTATGGTGGTGGTGGGGAACTTCTTCGGTCTGAACTTATAGTGTCCTATAAATCCATCTGCAGTCAGACTGAGATCTGACAGGAACTGGATCAGGAGCTGATTCCCGTCTGAAAACACAGGCCTGGAGCAAACCACAGGACATAAACAGAGATGTAGAACCAAATATCAGAAAAAGTTGAGACAAAAGGAAAAAAATGTAAAAAGACAAATAAAGAAACAGCCTCCGTTGATAAATTCTATTCCTTCCAGACAGTATGAGCTAATGATGTTTCATGTTCGTTCCATTTGTAGAAGTGTAATATTCAACGTTTAAAAGCTATATTCTGGCACTGAGGATACCAAACAATACCTTTTTTTTCCGTTTTTATTTTGTCCCATTCTCCCTGCCAACACTTCTAAGGCATGCATGGGGTTGTTGTTGCATTTCATCTCAAAATCTTACACACATTCTTTACTAGGGACATGTTGTGATTAAAGGGTGACAACTGGTTTTTGAAGCTGTTACAAGTGCAGAAATTGGAAAAACTCTTGCCTTCATAGAAGTCTTAGTTGTCCTTTACCAAGAATGTTGACACAACCACATACTATCACAGACCCTAGCTTTTGGACTTGTTATTGACAATAGTCTGAACTGTTCTTCTTAGCTCTGGTGAAAACAGTGACAATTTCTTGCAAAACAAAAAAATGCACAGTGGTGGTTCCCAGTGATGGTCCATCCCAGATGCCTCTGAGCCCAGAGATAGACATTGCCTCTGGACAAGGGCAGCACAAAGGCCTCTTTTTTTGCACAGTAAAGTGTTAAGAGGTGCCTGTAAATATAGATCCATATTGCTATTGATCTGGACATTTTCCAAAAACAAAAAGTATCTGCTGCATGATAGAAATCACCTACGCTGGGGGGCTGTCTCCGCAGTATTTGCCAATCCGCTTTGCATCGTTTATTTCTGCCCCGTTGAAAATGGAGACGTGATCGTAGCGGCAGTAGTTATCTCGTTCCACATCGAACTTCTCAAACTTCACCTCAATAATCTGCAGCAACAGAAGATAAGAGCAAATTCTTGAATCGCGCATTGAATTTTACCATCAAGAAACTTAGATCACATTCCTTGAGCTATGTTTGATGACTGGATACTATTTATATAACAATTAATTCTCCAACCACTGAAGCTCACTTATCAGTGATCTATTTGGAAAAAATAAAATAAAATATCTGGATCAGAATGTTAAGTTTCTGACCTGGTTCTTTGGTGCAACTATATGCCAGGAGCAGGTGACACCAGCTGGATAGTCCTTCTCAGGCCAGTTAGGCGTTTTGAAGCTCCCAGAGGGTTTGTCCAGTCTGCCCCCACAGTACTGATCCCCTGCGGAGACAAGCAAAAAAAATAATAAAACACAAAAAACTTCCCGTTGCTTGAAGGGCATTATCCTCTTTACTACTATCTTTTAAATGCTAAAAAATTTGGAGAAGATTATATGATTGTATTATTAACCACTCAGAAAGGGTGCCATCACTACTCCATTTGATATCATGAGCATCCCAAAAAGAATACAGTCATTGTTCCAGCTCTAAAGAGAAAACTTACACCGCTGTCAGCCATCACACAAACATCAGCATAACCACACAAGCTGTTTAGCTTTGAAACTGTTTCATTTCTTTGTGATATATACTCCAGCTGACTATTCTTTTCCGGCACAACTGGAAAAGTAGTATATTTTAGCACTGAGAAATGAAAGTACACACTTTACAATTGGATGACATGTTGTGCTGAACAAATATGACAATGTTTAAAGACAACATGGCAACAGTCTCTAAGATACAATGAGGTTTGTAAGAGTTTGTCATGGTTCATGAACAATGCCCTTAGCAGATGTCAACTTGCAGGGTACACGAAACCAGCATTTTAAATTCCACAACAACAGTAGATGGGACTGCAGACAGGAAAAGGCTCATTTAACTCTAAGTGATACTTCTGACCTGTTCTTTCAACTGAAATGATCCATAGAAACATCAGTGAGAAATTCCACATCATACTGTGAGGGGAGGTGAGCTGCAGCTCTCCTCCTTCCTCCAAAAGGTTCATCAACTTTTACTAAACATATGTTTTGACTGTGATTCGCTATATTATGCCCAAGAAGAAGAAGAAAACTTAAGGAGGCACTGAGTTTTTATCTTTATCCAAATCCAAATGCAAAGCAACTCTTGGGGAGTGAAAGTTCCTCTCCATGATGTCAATGTCCTCGCTACCTTGACATGTTGAGTAAGTCAACATCATTAACATGCCAGGACTATTGTCCCAGCTTCCTGCTTACCTCTCTCATGAGGGTGTGCAGCAGAGAAAACAGCAAGGAAGCCGCTCCCAGCAGTATTGGCATCAGATACCATCTGAAGGAGCATCTTGTTTCCCGTTGAAACAAGGGATCCTGGTTTGAAAGTCCCACAGAAGCGACCAAGTCTCTGGCCATTGACATGGCCACTGTAAACATCCACATAGTCATAGCGACACAAGTTGTCACTCTCCAGATCAATTGTGCGGAATGACAACACCACCACTCTGCCTTCAGGGACCTGGGTGTGAGAGCACACATGACCATTTGAGACTATTTTGTGTTGTTATTATTGTTATTATTGAATAATGCTAAAATTATGGAATAGGTATTGATGTTTATGCTTAAATGGTATAAAACAATGTCTTCTACAAAACAGATAAATCACAATAATTGGACTTTTGAACCCAGTTATAAATACATGAATAGTCACACTGTCACCTGCATTGCTTTGAAGTAGAGGAATATAACAACCAGCTAACACAAAGCTGCCTCAAGCTGCAGGGGGGTATGTTGGATTCAGATAAAGAATATCATGCCACTCTGCCCTGCAGCTCTTTGGTGCATTTTTTTCATCATATATCAGTTTTTATTATTGTTCCAAATGAGTGGAAAAGCATGCAAATATGACACTAGACTCACTGTGATTCTCCACACACATTTGGTATTTGGGGAA
Organism: Arrhamphus sclerolepis; assembly: GCA_037176975.1. Taxonomy (NCBI): domain Eukaryota; kingdom Metazoa; phylum Chordata; class Actinopteri; order Beloniformes; family Hemiramphidae; genus Arrhamphus; species Arrhamphus sclerolepis. Next base: position 10,227,865 of record JBAMYA010000013.1, read on the forward strand.
TAAACTCCTGGGTACCCCTGACTCCCGATCACTCCAGACTCTCCTGTGATGTTCCCGCCACACGTGAAGGTTGGTCTGATAGAGATACAGAGGGGGAAAAAAACAATATATAAATAGGCTTAATGAACCTTAATGAATGCATAGATCTGATTCAGCACAGATTAAATTCCTCGCCATTGCGCAAAGGCAGCCCAGTCTGCTAAATATCCCTCTATAAATCCCAGTCTGCGTCTCCACAGCCTCCACAGAATCCCTGATCCCCCCAAAAATAACAATCATTCAAATGAATGTGAAAGAAAAAACATGAAGATGTACCTCCGCTGGGACTGCGCACAGACTTCTGTCAAGAACAGTAGAGTCCATGCGCAAAAAATGCTGCGTGCTCTCCACATTGTTGGGTAGATGGAGCAGGCGCTTCGCCTGTTTTCGCCCTGCAACATGAATGACATGGTGCTCAGTAGCTGAAACGATGGGGGGAAAAGTACCCAGGAGTTCCTGCAGGGAGTTTGAGCAACTGCAAGCTCGTGCACATGAATATAGCGTTTGTTCTGTGCGGTAGGAGGGACGTAGCACGGAGACGGAAAAAAAAAGGATGAAAGACGCGCTGCAGGGTGTGGGGTCTCATGTTAGCTTCATACTTCACCTGGCCCATGAAAACATTGAAGTAGGTGGCATGAATAAACTTGACTGAACAACTATTCCATGAATAGTTTGACATTCCAATAAATATACTACCCTGTGGATCTCATTATATGGCAGAGATATTATAGCCTTGAGAGGCACTGAGTGTGATGAAAGTGAGTGCCTCACTACTCCAACAGGAATTTAAATTTTACACCAGCTGAGACAGGCTGTGATTATCATTTAGAATGAGAATCACCATCTTAACCAAGCCATGATTGTTAAATAGATACATGGTCTGGAGGCAGAACGAGAGCACCACCTGCTGGAGTAAATGTACTAAGCATCATCTCACATCTTTCGATTCAATTTAATTCAGTTCAATAATACACAGCAACATGACTTCAGTATCTCAAATTGTATTATCATAATTATCATAACTTTGTTGTGCAAAGATGAGCTGGTATTAAAGAGCCTGACGTGAGGGGACAAAGGACCTCTGGTAGCACTCCTTGAATTGGGTGCAGCAGTCTTTGGCTGAATGTCCCCACTGTCTCATGAAGAGGGTGAGAAGGTCTTTTTTCATGATGGTTGGTTGCTTGGTTATCATTTCTCTCTTACTGGCTCCTCTCGCTGTCCATAACTGTAACTCACAATACAATACAAAGTCATTGGTGTGCACTACGTTTGCTGTCATCGCGCAGGTAGCTGTTTGTCAATCTGTAAGTCACATTTTCTGCACATTTTCTATCAAATAACAGCGGAACAGCTGAGCAAAATCAATTGCCATCTAATTGGCCCTCTTCATCAGTCTGTACTGCTTTTTTCTTCTATTTTGTCCTTGTTTGAGATGCCACCACTCCAGCAGATGCACCCACAGTGTAAATCAGTCTTCCTCCATTTGTACTGCATTATCCACAATAACTATTCATACTGTAATTAAATATTCATGTTTTTTTTTAAATTCTAACAATAATTATATTATAAGACAGAGGCATGGCTTCTGAGGAGCTGAGCTCCAAATAAAATCATGCATGGACATAGAGCTGTGCGATTCAATCTCAAATCAATACCATGATCAACTGAACATTTTACCTTGACAATGATGAATGTTTAGTTTTGGTTAAAAAAATTTGCCAACATAGATCACTGACAATGTTTTTGCTGCAATATGCTTGAATATTACCACTGAGATATTTTTCTTTATTTTAAAATAAGTGCATGCAGTTTTTGAGTCCTCCAGCAAGCCTGACCCATGTTGTTGACTTTGGACTTATTGCATCTGTGGTTGTTTTAATGCATCCGTGCCCTTATGTCCCTGTGTGGTTTTTGTACGTGAGATACTGTTATTGTGTCTGTGTGCTTTTATGTGTTTAATGTGATCTCCTCTGCTAAAAATCAAAAAACAACAATTGCCCCTCTGTGGATACAAATAAATTAAGCTATAGAAACAGACATAGGTAAACTATTTCATGGTCAATTATTGAATATTTTAAAACAATTTAAATTGTTAACATTTTTATTTATCAGCCTTTATTTAACCAGGTTAGTCCCATTGAGATTAAATATTTTAAATATTGACATAATGCTATCCTATCATTTTCCCCATATCTTCCAGCCCCAGTAAAACCATGAAGTGTTCTTCATTTTTAAAAATGTATTTTTCATTTTTATATTATTGTAAACAATGCAGACTAAAATGTTCACATTAAAGACCCTACTCACAAAAATGTGCACACTGAAATCCGTTCAACTCCTTATTTTTTGATCCCACACTAACAAAAAGTATAAAACGTGCACCTTCTCATTTATCCACTTCATTTGAGGCCTGGAGCTTTAAGTTTGTCTTCTGAGGTATTTACTTCCCGATGATTTTATTGAAAATAGCTATATCAATTGTGATTTTTTTTTAAACCATGAAATGGAGTTGTATCATGACAAACAAACCATGATAATTTAAGGGTAACATTAAAAAAACATCAGCAATATTAGATATGTACTATTAAGACTGGTGCTAGTTTATTTTTTAAAATAACATTTTTCAAGTTGTTTAAGGGATTTTAACATACGTGTTTTGTTTTTTGTTGTTCTTTTTAAAGGTGTATCAATGGGTTAATTAGCATCGACACATCAGTGAATCGGTAGTTGACTGCTTGTCCTGGAGATTCAAGTTTAGTCGCCCTCATCTGATCGGAGATCGATTTTACTTTATTTCCAGAAAATATGGCGGACAGAGCGCCTGGCTCTCAAAAAGCTAGCGCTAAGGTGAAACTTACAATCTATCTTTGCTTCAGCCGAGCTGACCTGCGATGCGTTAAAAAGCTTTGTAAATTAGAACATGCCGGTAAATTTTGAATGTTTGCGTCGTAAGAGGCTGCGGCAGACCAGAGTTAATAGTTGGCGCAACGACGTTAGCAGCTAGGCTAGGCTACACTGTTAGCCACCGCAGCCAGAACTAGCCGATATTAATGTCGTTGAATAATCACCTGATACGGCACGGCTGATAGTCAGAATGGTTTTGTTGATGTATCTATGTGAAAGACAAGTAATTATAAGTGACGTGTTGACGAAACCTTCTGAGCGTTGGTCTTGTAAAAGCCGTTAACCTGTTCGGCGTGTTGCGGTCCGGTCTGAGGCTCACCTACTCGTTAGGCCTCTGGTTGGGTTTTTAAGCTTTTGTTTCATAAGAAACCACGCAATAAATGTCACTTACAGATTGTAAAACAACTAGATGGGCGATGACAGGAAGCGTGTGGCGCACACCAACGACTTGGTATCACAAGTTACAGTTACGGTGCAGTGAACTGTCAGCGTGACAAACGTCACATCTGTAGTCTCCTGAATTAACAATAACCGGAGGTTGGTCGACATAGTTGGAGTGTTTGTAATAATCAGGGCTTGTTTGAAGCTAATTGAAAATGTCAGACTTAGTATTGGTGACGAACTTGTTGAAAGGCAACCAATTTGTTTACATCGACAGGCGCTGCTCGAGAGCAAACTGAAGTCTTTCAGCATCGGAAAAATGGCAGTAGCGAAAAGGACCTTAAGCAAGAAGGAGCAAGATGAAATAAAGAAAAAGGCAAGCATTCACTTTTCTCTCAGTGATATACATGTTATCTGCACTGTTTGTGAGATGCCTCATTGCAGAGTTGTGTGTTTTTAATTCGTTTGTAATTAAGTTCCTGTTTTTTGTTTTGTTTTGTACCTTCGTTCAGGAGGATGAGCGGGCAGCAGCAGAGATTTATGAGGAGTTTCTTGCTGCTTTTGAAGGAGGAGGAGAGGGCAAAGTCAAGGCCTTCGTTCGTGGTGGTATTGCAAATGCAACAAAAGGTACAGTATTTACACTGCTTTCACATGCTTGATTGCAAGTTGGGCAAGGATCATCAAGACAATAGTAATGTTGAGTGTTTTAAAGTATGATCTTTCTTGTGTTATTAAAATGTAATTGTACTTTCTGAGACACAAATGGGGAGGGGGTTAATCTGCTTTGGCCGTCTTAAATTTATCATCACCAATCAGTTCAGACATTTATTGTCCCACCAGGATTTGGTTTAAATCAGTGGTTAAAAAGATAATAGACAATAAACAATACAAGATACATGAAGACACATACATACATGAGTATTTACAAACAACCTAACCAGCCCCCGTTACTCTTGCACTAAGACATTATCTATAGATGGAATTGATAAAAAGCCTATACAAGATAAGGATATGATAAATATAATATGTTCCAGTGTAGCTTCAGGTATCATGAGTGATTTAGTGATTGGTTAAGTACATTAATTGCACTGGGAACAAATGCAGTAGTTTAGATATGTAAAGTGACAAGAACAAATTATTCTCTCTTAAAACGTTTCATTTAAAATTTTCCCCTGCGCTATAAGTGCATGCATTTCAATCCTTAGACTTCACTTTGTGGTTCTTCTAAGTCTAGAAAATCCAAAACCTGGTAGTTTTAAGCTGTATGTAAAATCTAGAAAAAAAACAGGCAAAATCTGTGCGTCACACTAGCGGCAGCAGTTATTGCCATGGTTACGGTTACTCTCCTTGTGAGTCAAAAGACGCATCCAGGCATATAATTCCAATTATATATCATTAGTTGATCCTTTGAAACTATATGTACAAAATATTTCAGTCATATCTGTCGGTTTAGAGAAGACAACCCATTATTTTATTTGTAAAAAACTGCTTTAGCTGTCGAAAGCCAAAACAGCACTTTTAGAGCTTCCATAAGTAAAAAAAGAAAAAAAGATCGGTTAACAATTAAACAGTGAAGTTACGTCAGCAGGTATGAAATCTAAAGCTATCTTATTATTTTTCTTTGTAGAGGAAACAGCTTCAGATGAAAAGAGAGGAAAATTGTACAAGCCCAAGTCACGTTTTGAGACCCAGACAAAAAGTATCCTTCCTTTAGAGACCCCGCCTCAGTTTTTAGCATTAGACAAGAGACATGTAAGTACTGAAATCTTTATCCATTATTAATGTTCTACTTTGCTTTATTTATTTATGTTGCTTATACCATTTACCTGTCTATATTTCAGACATTGAAAAAAACCAGTGAAAAGGAAAAAAAGAAGAGCAATTTGGAGCTCTTTAAAGAAGAACTCAAACAGTATGTTTCAGCACTTTCCCCCCCAGATCTTGTAGATTGTGTTCAAAATACAAAGATACAATGCTGTAAACATTTGTTAAACTTTATTGTAATATATACCTTTTTTTTTTTTTTTTTTTTTTTTTTTTTTTTTTTTTTTTTTTTTTTTTTTTCCCCCCCCCACCCCCCCCCCCACCCCCCCTCTTCCCCCC
>JBAMYA010000013.1:10233391-10270098 GCA_037176975.1 Arrhamphus sclerolepis
AATGGGAAACTGTTTTGAGTTTGGGGAGGGTGTTTTTTTGTTTTTTTTTTTTTTTTTTTTTTTTTTTTTTTTTTTTTTTTTTTTTTTTTTTTTTTTTTTTCTTTTGTTTGTAGGATCCAGGAAGAAAGGGACGAAAGACATAAGATGAAAGGACGTGTTAGTCGTTTTGAACCTCTCTCTGGCATGGAGGGAAGACGCTCTTGTGAGTGTATTTAAGTTGAATGAGTGTCTCACATGCACTAACCTGGCCTGAAATGGCCCTTTCCCGCACACCTTACTCCACTCCCGACCCCTTTGTCCTCTTTTGCCCTGAAACAAAATTTATACTGCTTTTCTGCTTCTTTTAGCGGATGGTTCTTCAAGAAGAAACCGTCCGTCCAGTGGTAATTTTGACTTAATACAGTGGCTGTGAATATCCTCAACTTGCAAAGAAAATCTGTTGTGCTGTCGGCCAGCAGCAGGAAATTCTTTTCTATTTTCTGTGTCTGCAGTTTTGGATGACTGTGCACCAGGTTCTCATGATGTCGGAGACCCATCCACTACTAACTTGTATCTGGGAAACATCAATCCACAGGTAGCTTGATCAGGACACAAAATGATAATCTACGTAACTTTCTGAATGTAGTTTGAAGTGGCCCTGTGGTTGGGTTTAAGCCTTAAATTGTGCCTCTTAAACCCTTAATTTAAAAATTTCATGTTGTACAAATAATTAGCCAGTGTTTTACCAGTTGGCAGAGGTGCAATGGTGGTAAACTTTTAAGACACTTAAAAACAAGTAATTAAAGTTTGAACTGGATCCTGAAATGTACAGGGGGCCAGTGTAAGAAGGATCGGAGTGATATGATCAAACTGTTTTTTTCCCTGTCAGAAGGTGAGATTCGACATTTTGTACATCCTGTAAAAACGGCAGTGATGATTGATCAAGACCAATAAAAAATAATTACAATAACAGGATATAATAAAAGCATGGATAACTCGCTCAAAGTCATGTGAAGGGAGGTAGGCCTTCACCTGTCTGAGAAGTCTTAATTGAAAAAAGCTGGTCTTGACAAGTGAACTTACCTGTTTATTGAAATTTAAAATGCATTGTCAAAATTCACACCAAGGTTCTATGTAGATGAGTGATGATAAGAATCTAACCAACCAATGATCCTATCATAACCATCTAGCAGGTTAGCTTTCCAAAATATCATCTCTGTTTTTTCGTTATAGGCAGATAGATCTGAAGATCATCTGCAAAATAATGAAAATAGATGATGTGTCTTTTAAAAAATAGATCCCAAAGGAACGAGATACAAAGGAAAAAATGAATCGCCTAATATGAAGCCTTGAGGAACTTAGCAGGGACACACCTGAGGAATATTGGCCTGCATTAAACGAAATTTACACTTGTATCATTATTTGTTTTATAGATGAATGAGGAGATGTTGTGTCAAGAATTTGGTCGCTACGGCCCGCTGGCAAGTGTGAAAATCATGTGGCCGAGGACAGATGAGGAGCGAGCTCGGGAGCGGAACTGCGGCTTTGTGGCTTTCATGAACAGGAGGGATGCTGAGCGAGCACTCAAAAACCTAAATGGTAATTCTTTCTAAATGACGTGTTGGTTTTCTTTCTAAACTTTGTCTGTGTGTATATACTTGATGTATTTTGTCAATCTACAGGAAAGATGATCATGAACTTTGAGATGAAATTAGGATGGGGTAAAGGTGTGCCCATTCCACCCCATCCTATATATATACCGCCTTCCATGATGGAGCATACACTACCCCCGCCTCCCTCTGGTCTACCCTTCAATGCACAGCCCCGGGAGAGGCTAAAGAATCCAAATGCTCCCCTGCTTCCTCCACCCAAAAACAAGGAGGAGTTTGAGAAGGTAACTTGATATGTCAGCCAAAGATTTTCATGGGATATGGAAGAGTTTTGTTAATTTATCTGGCATGTTAGTGTTGGTAATGAGCAGTCAGTGCAGTTTTTATTCCTAGTTTCTTAAAGTGATAGATGTCTTTTTTCATGTGAATGAGTTACACCAGCTACGCTGTTTGAAAGTGAGTACATATTGAAATGTTAGCCTTTGTTACAGAGGTGTTTATGGATAATGTGGTACAGTGTCAGGGGTTGTTGGTCTTAGGTAAAGCTGACAGCAGTAAAGGAAAATTATTGTCTTTTTGCACCTTGAAATGCATTTTTATATTTTTCACCTGTTGCCTTTTTTTAACAATACTCACATTCTATGTTTATTATCTGATGTGACTTTATATACAGACTCTGTCGCAAGCCATAGTCAAAGTGGTTATCCCAACAGAAAGGTACATGTTTTTTCTTTTTTTCAAATTGGTGTACAAACTTAGCAAAAAAAAACAAAAAACATCCCACAATAAAGCTAAAAGCTTGATCAGTTGATCATTGCATGCTACAGGGGGCTGGTCAGTGTGGATGAGCAATGGTTGAGGCACGTGTATACTATTTTTGTACTTTTATATAGAGTAATACCTTTATATAGAATAATACCTATTGACAAGTTTGTTTGTACCTTGCCTCCTTTACATCCCACCGTCATTCATTTTTTTCCTTAGATATGTATCAAATCATCTTTATAGAGCTTATTTATTATGCATTTTAGAGACAAAGACCATCACTTTAACAGCTCCACTCCATACAAAAACATTTGTGTTGCTATACTTTAGAGACATGTTACTCTGCTCCATACATGCTGATTCTAGATTTGTAGTTGTAAAACATCGCCCTCTGACTATTGCTCACTCAGACTGTCTCCCCCCTTGGCCAATGTAACTCTAAAATGGAGTTCAGTAAACCTGGCTCCTGCCAACAAATCCAAACCTGCCAGCATTAGTCTTTATATGACCTTTGACATTGGCCTTGGTGAGCAGCACAAGTTGAACTGTCTGCAGCAGCGAGGGACCCGAAAAGCATCATGGGATGGATTGGGAAAGTATACAGAATTTTACCCCGTCATTGGTACGATCGGCTCCAATACAAGTAAATGTGATCTGTGTTGTCAAATGAAGACATCCTTTGTCTTGTTGGCCACTTTAGACTAAATGTATGCAGCCTGCACTACACATTTCCTTTAAAACTGTCACAGAAAAACTTTAGAGATGCCATTTTCACCATTCAGTCTGTAGCAAGTCAAACGATAGACGATGTGTTTCAGGCCAAGAATGCTGGGCTGCCTTTTCTCCTCATATTAGTCAGGAGAGTGGGAATTGAAAGGCATTGTAAATGTAAAAGTTTCTGTCAATACAGTGTCTTATCAATGGTCCCCACTGATCTTTTAAAACATCTACAGCTTCAGTTGTTCCCCATTTCAGTGAAATTTTTATGTAGGAAGATTTTATTGAAAGTGTCAAAGCAGTGCAATGTAATTAACAGCTGTTGCACTTTTTAGTCTTAACAAATCACAGGCAACTTTGTAAATTTGGACAAATAACATTTGTCATACTTCAAATTAAAATCAATGTTTTATTGTCACCAGATGTTATTTTATTTTTGGGTTTTTTTTAGGTGGGGAGGCATTTGCTAATTGAATTGAGGCATAATAACTGTTGCGCTTAATTTATTCTTGGTCAATGGACCCTTTTTGACAGTTGTCTGCTAAATTGTATCTTTTAAGTAAACTTGGCAATAGTAAATAGTGAGAAAAGGATATTCTAAATCTTTGGAGATGATGTAAAGAAAACACTGGCTATCCAGCAAACCTTTAGATACATAAATTATTTCATTTTGAAACATGTATGGTGCATTGTTCAAGGCAACTGTTCTGGGTGTCAGACCACCAAGGATAAATGAAGCTATAATAATTAGGGTGGAAGTAGTGCTCAGGAGCCAGTCCAGTCTGAATCCGTTTGCTTTAACTGTGTTTTTCTTGTAGGAATTTGCTCTCTCTCATCCACCGCATGATCGAGTTTGTGGTGCGTGAAGGCCCAATGTTTGAAGCCATGATCATGAACAGAGAAATCAACAACCCCATGTACAGGTTTGTGTAGTTGTGTATTAGAAATGTTAGGAGCTCTGCCAGACAAGTAGTCAAATGCTGTTAATCCAGATTGATCATGGTTGTAATGTTTTTCTTCTCTTTTGTAGATTTTTATTTGAGAACCAGAGTCCAGCACATGTATATTACAGGTGGAAGCTCTACTCTATACTACAGGTTAGTTTTGAAAATGTCTCGAGTTAAACATATTTATGTGGCATCCCTGCTCAAACTGAAGACCCTGGCATAATAGGATTAAAAGAGACAACTTTGTTATAAATAGGCAGAATATAAATTGAATTGAATTCTGGCAGGTTGTTCTTGATATTTAAGGTGTTTTATTTATTTCTCAGGGTGAATCAACTGGTAAATGGCGGACAGATGATTTTAGGATGTTTAAAAATGGCTCTTATTGGCGTCCGCCACCTCTTAATCCTTACCTCCATGGTCCTTATGATGATGGTGAAGAGGAGGAGGAAGAGGAGGAGGCTAGCAAGAAAGGCTGCTTGAAAGAAGAGTAAGTTCATGTCCTGAAGGACCTTTTATACATTCTGTTCCATACATGACTGTAATTTCTGATGGCTGGCTGTGCTTCATGCCTGCAGGGAGCGGGACAAACTGGAGGAGATGCTTCGTGGTTTGACTCCCAGGAGGGGAGACATTGCAGAAGCTATGCTGTTTTGTCTGAACCACGCTGAAGCTGCTGAAGAGATTGTGGAGTGTGTCACAGAGTCTCTCTCAATCTTAAAGACTCCTCTACCAAAGAAGGCATGGCAAAAGTTCTGATGTTCGGATGTGGTTGACAAAAGAAACTTAGAGAAGCAATAACTCACATTTTCTTCTTTCAACATTTCAGATTGCACGGTTATATCTAGTTTCTGATGTGCTGTACAACTCTTCTGCCAAAGTATCCAATGCATCTTACTACAGAAAATAGTGAGTTATTACATAAATAATACTTATTATATTAATAATACTGATTAATTTATTCAATTTTTTTATTTTCTTATTTTCAATCGATTGCTCTTTCTTTGCTTTAGTTTCGAGTCAAAGCTCTGCCAGATTTTCGCAGACCTCAACGCCACATACAAGACAATACAAGGCCATCTGCAGAGCGAGAACTTTAAGGTAAGCTCGTGTCCCCGTGCAGCTTTTATACTTTCTACTCTATTCACGATCATAAAAATCTTGCTCAGCAAACTTGACAAGCTGCAGAATTTACATGGAAAACCACTCAGTCCACCCTGTCGTCCATGTTTTGATTGTTTCTCTGCTGTAGCAACGAGTGATGTCATGTTTCCGGGCGTGGGAAGATTGGGCAGTGTATCCAGACCCCTTCCTCATCAAGCTTCAGAACATTTTCTTGGGCCTGGTTAACCTCTCTGCTGAGAAGGAGCCTATAAACGTCGTTGCTGAGGCAAATGATGTAGCTGCTTTCCCAGTATTATATAATAAAAAATTCCGAAATTAACCCGATCCACTACACCTGTCACCTCATCCCCATAATCTTTTGTTTTCATTTGTCAGCCTGAACCCACAGAGGACATTGATGGGGCTCCGATTGGTGACTATGTAGATGGCGCCATGCTGGAGGATGTGGATGGGGTGCCCATTGATGCAGGGCCCATGGATGGGGCACCTATCGATGGGGCGCCATTAGATGACCTGGATGGCATTCCCATCAAGCAAATGGAAGAGGATATAGATGGAATACCTTGTGAGTAATGCAGATACGCAGTAAATTAGATGTGGTTGTTTTATAGTGACCCCAGTCTAGATGTTCTACAATATGCAGCTCTCATGCTTTTATTTCTGGTGATTACAGTCGATCAGGTTAAGGAAGCTACATTTAAGGTGGCACCCTCAAAATGGGAAGCAGTGGACGAGGCAGAGTTGGAGGCTCAAGGTAAAATGGCAAAAATACAGTCATAAAATTTGAGAAGTGCACCTTTGTAGCAATAAAAGTGATTCTTACTTGGCCTTTATTTTCTCTTTAGCTGTGACAACCTCAAAATGGGAGATTTTTGAGCAGCCAGAAGAAACAAAGAAGTAAGGCTCTTTGAAAGTTTTTTTTTTGCATCTTTTAATTGTCTGTGAACCTATTCCCCCCTCCCTTTTTATTACTTTTTTTTAATTAATAATCTGTTGAATCATCTTCTTAAGGGTGGAGGAGGACAGTGATGATGATGATCGGAGCCCTCGGTCAGACGATAATCAGAGCTATTCCAACCCCATCAGAGATGATTCGGATATTAAGGCTAAGATGTCTGAGATGAATGAGGAAAAACGCAGCAAGCTCAGAGAGATTGAGGTGCTTCACTCTTACAATCTGCACATATCAGTAAGTCTTGGTGCGTGTATTTTTTAGACCCTCCTGCTTGATATATTTGTATGTTTCAAACAGGTTAAAGTCATGAAGTTCCAGGATGAGCTGGAGTCTGGAAAAAGGCCCAAAAAGCCTGGTCAGAGTATTCAGGAGCAGGTGGAGCACTACAGAGACAAACTCTTACAAAAGGTATTGAAGTTAGCAAATTTTAGCACAGGTATCTATTGTAGGGCTTGACAATGGCATAACCTCTTGGGTTACACCTCTCCAGGAAAAAGAAAAAGAAAAACTTGAACGGGAGAAAGAGAGGGAGAAGAAAGAAAAGGAGAAGGCTGAGGCTCGGTTGAAAGAGCTAAAGAAGGAAAAAGAGAAGGACGACACACCAACTAGAAAGGAGAGGTGGGGCAGCAATTTATTTACTCTGTTTTTTTTTTTACGGTGCACCGAATGCAAATGTTTTGATTTAAAGCATAATGTCTCAGCTGAAAGATGTTTGTCCCTTCTGGTTGACAGGAAGCGGCATCACAGTGGGTCTCCAAGTCCAACAAGAAGTGGCAGCAGACGAGGCCGGTCATCCTCGCCACGTTCAGAGAGATCAGAACGCTCGGACCGATCCTACTCCAAAGACACATCTTCCCGCACCTCCCATAAAGACTCTCCTCGATCCAGCAACAAAAAGTCATCCAAGAGGTAAAACTGGATATTACCACAACTGAATCGAGTTATACTACTCCCAAGAGATGTATTTTGTAAAGCAGATATGTTGATTTGTAATAAACATGTATTTGTCGCAACTAGATCTCCCTCGACACCTCGCACACCTAAACGATCCAGGAGGTCGCGCTCCAGAACGCCCAAGAAATCCACCAAGAAGTCCCGCTCCAGATCAAGGTCTCCGCACCGATCTCACAAAAAATCAAAGAAGAGCAAACACTGACATCTTTTCCACCAACCTCCCCCACTCTCTGCACCGTGACATATAAAAGATGGACTGATTTGGCAGCTGAAGATCTAAACCCAAATGTTAATGGAAGGACAGTGAAGAGCAGAGGTGTTGCATGGGTTGCCATCTGGTGTATCAAATAGATGGGGCCATTGCTGTTTTATATTGTAAAAAAAAATAAAAAAAAATGTGCTTGTGTGTCCTAATTCCCCATGACCTTCAAATGGAATTCATCTATGTGGTAGACCACGCCCTTACAGAGTGTGACAACAAGTCTTACATTCATGCTGTCATTTTGTTTTTGTAGTTCACATTAAAAGAATTCCTAATAAACAAGTGTCATTTTTATAAGAACTGACCAGAAATCAAGGCATTTTAATGGTCTGAGCACACAGTTTATTCATTCATTCAACAGTTGAATTCCTTAATACATTAAGGCAGAGATTATTTTCAATGTTTGGAAAAATAGGCACACATCAATTTGAGGAAAAAAGTTTTGTCACGCTGCAGTTTAGTGAAATGTAAGGCCACTTAGAATGTAATACAGCTGAAAGGGTAGAAAACCAAGGCCCTGATCATTTAATAAAACTGGTTCCTGTCATGATTTAAATTGGAGCCCTTTGTTTTAGTACAGATTAGTGTTAACACCAATATGTTTTAATGAAATGATGTGACATCCAAGGTGCTAATGATCGCAGAGGAAGCACATGAAACTGAAAAAAAAGCACAATATATAGATATAAACATACATGCCCATTAATTATACAGATTTTTGCTCACCTGTATCAAGTTCATATTGGTGTTTAAATTCATTAAAAGTATTTAGAACCTGTTAATGGTCACCAAGTGCAGCTTGTAAATCAAAGCCATTCTGAGTGCTGTGACGACTTATTACAGTTAAAGCTGATTGTTATAGCTTAGCCTGTGCTCTCTTCAGCTGATTCCTGAGTTCTAGGGATGCAATGGAGGAGAGGTGAACTTCATCAGGTCCATCAGCGATGCGCAGAGTCCGTGCATACGCGTACCTGAAGACAAATGTCACTCTGGTCTTTTGAAGAGATCAGATTATTCTTTGTGTAGTAGCAGGGGGGGAAAAGAAAAATGCTTACATGGATGCTAGTGGGAAGTCTCCAGACACCCCTGCGCCTCCATATACCTGAATGGCATAGTCCACCACCTCGCAGGCCATTCTGGCTGCTGCCACTTTGATCATAGCAATCTGAAGAGCAGGGACAGTGATAAATAGCAAACAAACGTTTCCAGCCACTCCATAAAGGTGATAAAACACTTATAGTCTGCTGACATTAAAAAACAAACAAACAAACCTGATCAAAGCTAGAAGAAAAAAAGAAATTGATGCTTCACAGCACTACAGTTATGTTTGGTCTCAACATTGGAGTTTGTCATGCCGTTAATATATCTGTAATGGGAACAGGCATACAAATGTTTTTATGTATACAGAATAGACCAAAAGATTTACCTCCTTGCGAGCAGCTCGGCTACCAACCGTATCCACAGCTTGAGCAGCGTAGAGGGTCAGCAGGCGGGTCTGCTCTATCATGAGACGGCACTCCGCTATCCAGTGAGCGACGACTTCCTAAACTCAACAGATAACGCACAGCAGAGAGCAGATTTACTCTGTATCTGTTTCCCCAAAACATGTCTCCACTAGGTGTCAACAACACTGCAGAGCTCAGCATTTAGTGCATCACTTCAAAAGTCAGAGGACTCTCACATGTTGGTACAGTTTTTTTCCAAACGTGCTCCTGGAAGCAGCCCGCTGGCATAGTAGCTCCAGTGCCAGCTCGGCTAAGCCAACAGCTCTCATGCAGTGGTGAAGCCTGCCTGGGCCCAGGCGCCCCTGTGCAATCTCAAACCCCCTCCCTTCTCCTGTCAAGAAACAAGGAAGGAAAGACACCAGATACAAGAAGCAGATCCAACTCAGAAAAATCTATAAAATATGCAAAATTAAAATTTAAAAACAAAAATAACCCAGCAAAAGTTTTTTATTTAATTTCTACTTCTTTGCAGACAGCACAACCAAGATATTTCATGATTTTCTTTGTCTCACTTATTTACTTTTCAATTCTGACCTGAAGCACATTAAAAAAACAAAAAACAAACACTCAACAGCAAAGCCTTCATAGCTTTGTAATGTTGCCATACCTGAATATAAAGTGCTTCAGTTTTTCATTTTTTTTCCTGCAGACCTGTTGAGGTGTGCAACAGTACAGGGTTGTGGTTGTCTCACTTTTGGCATAAATTCTCCACTTATTCCCTATTAAGGTCACTTCCGGGAACCAGGCAGAAAAGCACTGGTACCTAATTGAACCAAATACCTAATCTCCTTCCTCAACAATACCTCTGTAATGTCTGCTAAATGGCGGTTTTGCATTGTCTTGTTGAAAAGTCCCTCCAAAATAATGTCATCTTGAAGGCAGCATACAGCATGTTAATGATGCCTGCAAAGGGCCCCAACAAGGATATATTTAACAAATGGAACAAGCCTGGTAATTAATTGAATTGGGTTCATAATACAAGTTGATTTATGGGTAAAATGCTCATTTGGGGTTTTTACTTTTGTTATAGTGTTGGAATTCGTAAAACAGTTTGTATCGCTCTCATATTCAAACATGCTGTGAAAAAAAAAAAAAATCATATGTGATTAGTTTTCAAAGTGAACACGCATCTTAATGTGTGTTAAGTATGAAAGAGAAAAAGAGCTTTTACCTAGAATAATGTTGGATGTAGGGACACGCACATTTTCAAAGTGCACCTCAAAGTGGCCACCGTGGATGGCATCTGAGCTCAGAAACAAGAAAAATAGGTACATTTCATCAACACACAGACCAGTTTTCATGTTAAAAAACAATACTGTGGGGGAATTAAAAAAAAAAAAAAAGCTAATAAAGTTGAAATAACCAGCAGAGTCCTACCATCCTGTCCAAACACAGTGATGGGCCTGATGAGCTTTACACCTGGTGTGTCCATAGGTACGAGGATCATACTGTGTTGAGCATACCTGTGAGACAAGTTCACAACCTAAGCTCTGATTGTTTGATTTAGCATGATATTTACACCACAAGATGATAATAGATATGATGCTTTCTACAGTTGCTCTTTCATTCGTGAAAGTGCAACCCAGTCTGCACACACCCAGCTTTGTTGGTTGGGTGTGTCAAAGCTGGCTGAAAATGTATTACATATCTTGGGAGTGGCTGTTGCTTAGAGATTAATGAAGAAATTTAATAAACTTGAAACAGATGAGTCATACTTTAGTCAGTTACAGTTACGTAAAAAACAAAAAAAACAAAACTGAACTATACATTTTCCTGTGTGACTGAAGTCTATAGGCAGATATGAGGGGCTGGTTTTATGCAGGGAAGGACAGTGTCCCGAGACAAAGTCCATTTCAGTTATTATAGCCTTAATGGGACAGCTGGCTTCTAAAGTAAAGTGCAAAGGTACACAAACAATTCATATAAAAACAAGAGGCATACTTCACTGGAAAATGCATTATACTGGCAAAGAATCTTGGAGTTATAAAAACTAAGTGGTTAAAAATATGAGGTCAGAGGCCTGAGTTCTTGCACAAAACTTAGGGGGGAAAAAATGTCCATGAGAGGATAAACATTCCTTCCTCAACACAGGACTGTTCTACTGACCTGCTGCTCACATCTGCAGAGCTGATCCTGCACATCACAATGGACACTTTGCACTGGGGATTCCCTGCACCTGCAGACAAGGCACAAGTCCTGAGGCTCATTTATATTCCCGCTTAGTTGCTGTGAGATGGCGCAACACAATGGAGCAAAGAACTTTTCACAGGCTGCCTCTGTCCTTAACCATTCCATGACCTGAATATCGGAAATTCTGGAACAGTGGAGGAGGGGGGGGGACCGCGACGGAAACGAGAGGGAGTTGATGCCTGGAAGTACTCGGGTGTAGATGGAACCGTTAACAGATTACTGTCACGACAGCAGACAAAAAAACCACAGGCTGACTTATATTTCCTGAGCTGGACTCTTCCTTCTTCACATTGTTATTAGAAGCAGACAATGTTTGTTTGAGATTGAGGGAACAATGTTTGTTTTGAGGTTTTGTTGGGTTTTTTTTGTGTAAATATGTATAAAAATCTTTGAAAACAGCCACTAGAGGGCAATGTCATATATGTATATATACATGTATGTTTCTTCTAATACATCAGAACTCATTTTAAAGATAGTAAAAATGCTGAAATTATGTTCAATGACTGATAACCAAATAACAGCGGCTGTGAGGAACAAGAAGAACAGAAACAACACTAAAGCACAATCAAAAACACGGCATTTTCAAACTGCCAGAATGTTGCACATTAGCAGTGAGCCACTGATTTGTTACTTCTGGGAAAGTTTCCAGAGCGCATCTGACGTGACGGGTTTCCATAGTTGTCTTCAAAGAGGTGACAGACGCCTGCAGGAGCAGTGTGCAGTACATACTGCATACTAGTTTGTAGTGTGATTTCAAAAATAACCAGTCTTTGAGGGCTGTGCGTGTTCATGACGACAGTTTCCAGCTTTGTATCGTGATGTCACCGACCGAGTGAAATGGCCCGCATGTTGTTATACGAGTATACTGGTGTTCATTTTTTTACAAACAAACGTTTTAAACAGAACAGGGATTGAGTCAGCTTCTGCTTTGTTTTTGTTTTCCTAATGTCTTGGAAGAAATGAACGAATGGACATCCTCCAGATTTAGTCACAGTTAGTGGACACTGACGCTTCCAGCTGCGTGTCCATGACGGGGTTTCTCTGAAAACAGTTCAGACTCCAACATGGCTGAGTTTGAGTTACCTCCCCTCACCAGACGCTTTTAGAAATTTAAGAACCACCAGATATTTGACAAATCAGGTCATTTTTTTCTAAAGGGAATATAAATTGTTTGGGGTCTGTCGGGTACAAAGCTAATGTGAAAGTACCCTTGATAAGACCATAACAGCTGCAAACACTGTTGTGTTTCCTGAAAAATTTATGTGAGGAGGCTAATTTTTATTTTTTCAGTGTTTTCATTGTTGTTATTTTGTTTTCTTTCATAGCTGTGAGGCTTTTTTTTTTTAAACCCTGTTTTGTTTTCTCTTGCTTTATTTTCTGTTTTATATTGTAACTTTGATTGAGTTATTGTTGTTGTCATTTCAGTTTTATTGTTGGCTTCTCTGTTTCAGAGATGGCTTTTTTTCCTCCCCTTTGGTGCTATAAATTTATCAATAATGTTTTGTTCTTGCCATGTTTCATTTTCCACATCAGGACCACTAAACCAAGGTGATATTTGTAAGAAAGAAAAAAAAAAAAAAGCAAATGCAGATGTACTTTTGGAATTTCCCTGGTTTGGACGTTAACCTTCAGAGACACGCACACATGGGGTGTCATCAAAGGTCTTCCTTCCTGTTTAAATTTCTCTCCAGCTGGGGAAAAAAAAAACACAACAGTTTCCTAAAGTCGAAACATATGGACAGCTGGCAACAACAGAGAAGGCAATGCATCAGTAGTTTATAAATATTCACAATGAAATAATGAGTGTGTGTGAATAATTCCAGCAAAGTCAGTCGGAAAGATGTTTAGTCTTTAAATGCTGACTGCAAAAGTTCAAATAAACTTATTTTGCAAACACTGTAACTAAGATCACCAAAGTCTCCACCCACAAACCACATCTTACCAGGCAGGACGCGTGACCTTGGGGCAGGTTAGCGTTTCCCATGAACCCTTCCACAAGTCACATGGTCTACGATAGAAGGTAAGTCCTTCTGTCCTGCCCAGACCTGCCCATCCCCACTGGAATGAAAATAAACCTTCCTGGCCAAAAGCGTGACACCCAAAACATCTTATGCAGTTGATTCCCCCCCCCCCTTTTTTTTTCTAATTGTGCTGTTTATTTCATTTCAGTTCCCAAACCAGTTTGCTTTGTTTATTTTTCATTCAATCATAAACAAAGAAAGACAGAAAGAGAAAGAATGCCTAACAAAGGGATATCACAAACAAGTTAACCATTTCCGAGGAAGCAGAAATAAGGAACAAGCATTCACATTAAAAAAAGGAGCAGCATTCAAAGAAAAAGAGTGTGAATTTAGAGTTCATAGCATCTTAAGTGGAAGCAGATCTGCATTTATGTGTATAAAAGTTGGTAATGATGTAGGGAATACCAAGTTCAAAACCATAAATGGCTGCTTTCTTTCATACCACACCAATCACAAATCAGCTTTGCAAATGGGAAAGGAAAGATTATCCATATCATATGTCGTCCTAAACCCTCCATTCTGCTCTCCTCTCCCCCGCACTCCAACAAAGGGCAGCTGTGGGGGCACTCGCTGCAGCACCCTCAAAAGAGCATAAGTTCACCTTTCGTCTGACAAAACTGAAAACCAACATGTTTCTGGGAGCACTTTGTCAGAGGCTGCATCTAAACCATGTATCCTGGAAATGACCCATACTCAGAGGAGTGTGTGCACACACACACGCGCACGCACACACATGAATGCAGAGCTACGTGAAGGAAAGACGTGCTCCTCGTGCTTGCAGTGAAGGGAGTGGGCCGGACTGCAGCAGAGATTAGTCACTCCAGCTCTGGAGCACACATAACCTCTCCTGGAAAACCAACAGCAAGAAGTGGTCGACCAGGAACTTATCTTGTTTTTTTTTTTTTCCTTCCTCAAAACTTTTTATACAACGAGGGAAACACACAAGGTAAGAAAGTGAATTATTTTGTAAATTTTCATTGCACAACCCCATGAGCAGGAAGAGTTGTACTGTGTGTTTAATATTGTCAGGATCTTTGGAATATTCTATCTTAAAGTGTTAATTGTGGAAATAAATAAAAATAAATAAATAAATAAATAAAACTAGCCTTCTCACATTTTAAAAACAACCTGTGGGAAAATAAGGTGTATTGCTTTTTAAAACAGTCAAACGTTCACTTTACTGTTACAGTCAAAGTCCTGCTTTGGATTTTTATGACATAATAATCCTGTAGTGAATAAATGATAACAGGTTCAGTTTTTTATCACTTTAACGCTGCTACAGTAGAGTCGTGTTATATAGACTGTTGCATGACACACTTCAGCTGGCAGCTTCTCAAAGACTAATATAACCATTTCTTTTGTTTTTGGTTTATATATTTGTAATTTTAAAATAATCCACACTTCCTCCTCTTCTAAGACTCTTCCATCACTCCAAAACAGAATAACAGACTGTTTTTATACAAAAGGTTAGATGCAGATTTTTTTTTCCAGATGCAAATATTGTACATCCAAAGATGAATTCATATTAATATCTAATTTATTTTAAATGATCTGGATTTGAAATTTTCTTTGATTTGTAAAGATCTAAAAAAAAACAAACAGTTATGAAAATCCTAAAGCCTGTATAAACACGTTACAAATGACAAGCAGCTGATGACAGCGATGAATACTTGAAATATTTTTGGATGTTCCAACGAACATCTGTTCCAATAATTGCTGCTCCTCCCGTTTGGGGGTGAGAGATTATTACATAACCAAATTTTTCAGCGCATGACATACTGGCAACACGTATCAACATATTCTATGCAAAATATCTTAATCCCCTGCCAGGAATAATATTGTTAATCATAAACTATGGTTTGCTGTTCAGTCCCTTAACTAACTGAATACCACAGTAAAATACAATACAATCCAAACAGTGGAAGCTGAGATGTAAACTGACAATATATCTTCATCTGCGACCGAGGGGGGTTTTGACATCACAATGAGTTTGAATCAAAGCCTCACTTCAATGGGATGTTCTGTTGAACCAGCACATACCAGTCCCAGTTAAACCAACATCCTGGATTTCAATCTGGCAGGAGCTTGTGCACTTGCATGTCATTTACGACGCCCAACTGCGTCTGTCTCCTATCATTTTCACTTGCTCTAACAGGCAACGTTGCATTAATACTTAAAAAGAAAAAAAAGAGGCACTATTAGTTTGCATTACAGCTTGTACTGATGAGCGTTTATTTAAAAAAAACATGACAGATTTAGTATAAACACAGCTCTTTTTTTTCTGTGATTAAAGGCTTAATATATCAGACAGTGAGGATCAGTAAGCATCCATAGCATGCAAGACTCAACTTGAAACCAAATTAGAAGCTCTCCAAATCTCCTTCCTGCTTTTTTTTTCTCTCCTTCAGACTGTGTTTGTTGTGGTTATTCAAGCCCACACAAAGTTCAGACAGACAGGGCTGAGAAACCACGCAGGAGAGCCAGAACTCCGACGGAATTCCCATTTCCTCTGTATTCTGTATGAAAGTCTAAAAAGGGCAACGTAAAATGATTTCCCAATTTAAAACAGAAACATTTCTCTAAACTGTTCTATAAATTGCTTTTCTTTTGTGCAGATACACATGGAGATAAACATGGACGACTTCTATTACCATGACGAAGTGGACCCCAGCTTCAATGAAAGTTACGAATACAATTACGAACACAGTGTCTGTGACAAAGAAGACGTTCGTTCTTTTGGGGGCATCTTCCTCCCCATCATCTACACCCTGGCTCTGGTGGTAGGCCTGGCTGGGAATGCCCTTGTTGTGGTTGTCTACACGTCACGGCTGAGACTGAGAACCCTGACAGATGTCTGTATCCTTAACCTGGCCATTTCAGACCTGCTGCTTCTCTTCACCCTGCCGTTCTGGGCGGCTGATGCCGTTCATGGATGGAGGTTGGGCGCAACAGCTTGCAAGATCACCTCATTTCTCTACAGCACCAATTTCAGCTGTGGTATGCTGTTGCTGGCATGCATCAGCGTGGATCGCTATCGGGCTGTAGCACATAATCCAAGAGGCAGAATGGGAACGGGGCCGCAGATGAGGAAGCAGTGGATCCTGGTGTGCGTTGGGTTGTGGGTTTTAGCCAGCTTCCTTGGCCTTCCTGAACTTATCTTCTCCACAGTGAAGCACTCCCATCACAGGACTAGCTGCACACCCATCTACCCGCCCAGTATGGCCCGACCTGCAAAGGCTGCCCTGGAGCTGCTGGAGGTGATCCTTAGATTCCTGATACCATTCGTGGTCATGATGGCTTGCTACTGCTGGGTGGGAAGGGCACTGAGCCAGGCTGCTGAGGTGCGGAGAGAACGAAAGTGGCGAGCTCTGCGGGTCCTCCTGGCTGTGGTGGCAGTATTCCTACTAACTCAGCTGCCCTACAGCGTGGTCAAGCTGTGCCGAGCAATGGACATCATTTACATGCTTGTAACTGACTGTGATGTCAGCAAGGGCCTGGATCGTGCTCTCCAGGTGACAGAGAGCCTGGCGCTAACCCACGCCTGCATTAACCCTCTCCTCTATGCCTTCATGGGGTCTTCCTTCAGAGGTCATGTCCTAAAAGTGGCCAAACGACTCGGACAGCAACTTGGGAGACACTCGAGACAAGTCAACGAAGAGCCAGCGGTGGAGATTGCACTGCACACGCAAAGTCAGAATCAGTCTCAGTCTGGTTCAGAGGACCAAGATACCAGCACCTTCACTATCTAATTTCTATGCATCAGTTTTATTCTTATTTTTCCCCAGTTGCACGGTGTGGTACAGACTGTAATGTAATAATCCAGTCATTTTCCAGTACAGGAAGCACTGGAAAACACAGGCAGAATATCTTACTGGTCACTTTAGCACTGCCATTTTTGCAGCAGGTGTGGACTTCCATGGTTGTTGAAAAATGAGCTGTTTATTAAATCCAGGTGCACATTCTCTAACCACTCAGTGCTCCATGTGGTAGAAGGGTCTTTATGTATTTAGTTCAACATGTTTAGAGCCTCAGCTGAGATGGTGCTGGAAACGTTACCAGTTAGCTCCTGAACTAACATCGATGTCTAAAAACATTGCAATGTTCTTTACCATCAAATAGAATGGGATAAACACTATAAAACTGACTCATATCTATTGTATGTACTTATTATATGTATATATTTACTATCATCCAAGATAGATATGAACAGCCATAATTATCTATTCTCGTAGTAAGAAAATATGGTTACAGTGACTTTTTTTTGTATAAATTATGTATTTTCTTATATAAACAAAGCCTCTTAGTGACATGTATCTGTTGCTATTAAATGCTGCTGAATGCCAAGCTGCTGAAAGTTTCCCTCCTGTTTCAAAGTTTCACAACAAATCCAAGTCAACAACACAGTCCTCTTCCAAGATTTGGAATTTGCATCTCAATATAATGCATCCTGCGGCTTCGTGATGATAGATGATAGATTGCCTAATTCCACAATTAATGACTGATTGAGTCAACAAATATTTAGCAAACAAAGAGTGTCAACAATAGGCAGGACTCCTCCATGCCATCCACCACTTCATCCACTAATCTTTGTTTATTTCAATAAACACGGGCTAAAAAGAAAAAACGATGTGCAGTTCAGTTAAGAGTTTTGTTCACATCCCTTTTTTAAAAAGAAAAAAACATAATTTAGTGACATCTTTTGGCATAATTCCAAGTGAACCCCAGTACAGTTTATAAAAAAAGCTATTTACACTCTGACAAAGACGGCTCAGCTTAGTTTTGGAGAACCCAACTAACCAGATACGTCTTACAGCTTTTACACACTAAACAACCTCCCTGTTTACAGTTCTCTCCATGTGCAGGCTCCATTCGTCTGCCCGATTCCAACGTAATGCCTTACCACATCATTGAAAACCAGGTGTTCCTGACTGAGAAAACAAACGCTCTGACGTCAAAAGGTTTCCATGGAGAAGCATGATTAGAGATCCAGGAAACATTAAGTAAAACATCAGATAAAAGGAGGCAAACATGGAAAAGGTGATTCTTGCACAACACCAGGTAGTGTTGAGTTCTTCTAAAAGTGTTAAGAGGATTTTAGGATCTCCCAGATGTATATGATGCTTTATTGGCAAGGGAAAAAAAAAGGTCTTAAAATAAAGTTTACATTCAATTCATCTCATATTTTCCAGTGACCCTGAACAGGAAATAGCAGGTATAGATAATGGATGGATGGATGGATTTTCCAGTGAATACTTTTCTTTTTAGCCTGAAAGCATCCACAGTTCAAAAGATTTGTTTGCTTTCCCTATCACCTTCTAATAATTGGTGGCTGGTTTTGAGAGTGGAAACAAATGCAAACGCCTAAAATACTGGAAAACATAGCGGGTCTGGGAATAATTTAACAGCATTTTCATGCCCATTGCACATATTTATATAGATTCCACGCAACAGAATTGCTCTGGGAATGTTCGTACACCCTCCCCTCAGGAACTGGGTCTTCACCACTAACAACCTTGGAGAAATGGGGACTGTAAAGCAGAAAACAGTATCATTCTGTGGTGAACGTGGATTACACGCAGCCATTTAAGTATGAGTTTTGCCTGTTTTTTTCCCTTGAAAAGTCTTGAAATAAACACACTATACACAACATAAAAAAGACAAGTAAAAGCCATCAAGTCAGTACAATAATTATGTAACTACCTGCCCAAATTTGGGAGGTGATTACAAGAATTTTCTCTGTTTATACTGATAAAACAGCTAGATGAAAGCCAACACTAAAAGCACATTTTCATCCTGCTTGTTTGGGCTTTGCCTCTTTTTAAAGTGGCACCACATTGACTCCGAAGCCCCCTGTTATGATAGAAAGGCACCTGTGTAAGGAAGAAAGCCACCAACTTTGCATCTTATAGTGCTTAAATTAAAACGTGGAAATCTGATTTAAAATCTTCAACCTTTGTGAAAAAGCAGGTTTCTCTGTTCAAATGCCACCTATTTCACTTTGAAGAATGCCTGACCATTTAAACCATTTGAACCATTTAAAGCAGTGTCACTACTAACAATCATGCTTATTAACAACTAACATGGACAAAAACCCTGGCCAGCCATCCTGAATCTTTTTTTTTTCTCTCTCAACACAAAAAATGAGTCCACTTCCTCTCTGTGGTGGTACCAACAGATGGAGAAGAAACCCCATAGGCATACAGATGAGAGAAGCAACAAAACGCATCCAAAAAGCTGTGCAGTGGAGCAGGAATGTCAGTGAATGACAGTCATTGGTTAATTCAGTAAAAAACGTCACTGATGTTTGCTTTTAAACGTCTTCAGAAACAACAATCACATTTGATGATAATCTATTGGTATTAACACAATTGATTTATATTTCTTTAAAGAAAAAAAGGAGCACAAAGAAAAAAGAAAATCTAAAAACGTTTGAATTCAAATAGAAAAGAAAGGCCTGAAAACTTGGCAGTAATGGCAGCCAGTATCGGACATGCAGACAATGTTCAATGGTTTGTTCTTGTATAAACCTCTTAAGTTCAGTGTCTATAAAACATTTTACAGTGCATTTCTTTCTAACTCATCCACTCACACTTTTGTACCACTGATCTTCCAGCTGGAAGATGATTATTCAACAAGCTGACCCTCAGATAAGAAGGGAAAAGGCAGTTAAAACCCCTGAATTATAACAGCTCCATCAGTAAACTTGTAATCCTCATTTATATGCTCTAATGTTGACTGTAAATGAGTACCTAAAACTCTCCATATACATGTTTATATTCAATATGAAATTACAACTGGGAATGTGCTATATTCATTTCATGAAATGAGAACTAACTGAATTGTTAGTAACAACCAGTTCAATCGAAATTTGACCAAAATTGTCAGTCCTTGAGCTTTCAGTTCTTTTTTCAGTAAGAAAAGTGCAAACAAGTGTACAATTTCTCCTTATAAATACTCCTACGTGTCTTGGAGAGTGAATTAGGAAACACCCATAAACTGACAGAGGAACTGGTATTTAACAAGTGATATCTGGAAAGAATGTGTTTACCATAGAAACATCACACTTGAAAAAATATTTAATTATCTCAGCCCTGTCAACTTTTACTTCTCTTTTCGTTGAAAGTGCAGTTGGATAGAAAGAATATGGATATTATGAGTCACGGCAAGAGTTATAAAACACTTTCCAAACTTAAACAGCAGAGTTTGCTACAGTTACCCAACACAACAGAAGACATGGAAACGGACATTAGCACGCCCACATTCTTCCCCAACAGAGTGATATATTCAAACTGGCACACCACACATTTTCCTTACACAAGGAGATTCTTTCTAAACTTGATTTCTAAGGAAGGGAACAATTTTAAGGAATTTAAGTCTAACGCAGATGTCGGACAGACAAAACCAGGAACCGTATAATGATAGTAAGTTGAAATTCCACGCATTTTTGAGAGAAAAAAAACAACAAAAGAAAACAAAACACGAGCAACAGGCCACAATTTTTCCTGTAAACTTAAAGTAAAACAATCAGTCACCTCATACATATGTGAATGGTAATGTTAGGGATATACTTTGACTGACGGCATGTTTAACAAACTAACCCGACTACAGAGGAACGTTAATAACTCCAGTTCCCCAAAAATTTAGACACTAAATAAATGCAAATCTCATAAATTCATATTTTATCCACAATATCACATAGAAAACACATCAAATGTTCTACCTTAATAAACAGCTAAAGATATTCTGAATTTCATAGCAACACATATTAAATTAGATGACACATTATTTGGGATAAATGTTCACTACTGTACATTAACCCCCCCCTTATCTAAAAAAAAGAAATAACAATTGCAGCCCTTATACACATAAGAACTGAGACTTTTGGACAAGAAACATTTCATTCTTGCCTCACATAGGATTTGAGCTCAACAGTCCTGGGTCTTCTTTGCCACATTTTTTTTTTTGATTGCTTTATGATGTGGCAAATGTTCTCAACTCATGAAAGATCTTATCTGCAGCCGGTCCAGAACTAAAGGTCTTCTACAACAAAAAACATGCTCGTAAACCCGTGTATACACTGATTTATCCACTCTAGGTTCACAAGCTCCTCATTCCTCAGCCAACGCGCCTCCATGCCACCAGATGCAGGCTTTTGATATGAACGCCACACTGCCTGTCAACAGCCCAGACATGTTTTTCTGCTGTATTGTCAATGAGTTATGGATTTATGAAATTATTTGCACGGGGTCCCAACTTTTTGGAAATTAAGATCGTAAACTCTCATTACTAATAATTGAATTTACATGTGCATATCACTAGTGTGTTAGATCGTAATGTTTTGCTATGAAAAGTAAAGATAACAGAATACATAGCTGCACAGATTCGTCATAACGTTCAAAGAACTGAGACAAACAACAGACAAATACGATGAAGATTAACGATGTATTTTTAGCTTGAATCGCTTAAAATGACGCCTTTTGAGGTAAAGTGTCCCTGGCCTGATGTGCACATATTACATATTGTAGTTGGAATCCACAAACGTAAACTGGTTCGATCTGCTGGCAAAAAAAAGGGACGTCTTTCAGAGTGAAATAGATAGATACATTTAAGTGTGTTTATGATATGTAATTTATATTGTATGAGTCATCGGCGCTTTCCTATTACCCATATGCCAGCAGTCTGGGTTAGTAATCCTCCCTTTATTACCCGAACATCTTGTTTACATAAAAACGCATTAGTCTCAGAGAAAAGTGGGGCAATAACATTTTCAGACTGACTATTTTAAAACCATCACTTGTTTTATGGGTTTTTCCCCTTGAGGAAAAAAAACAAAGCAAACAAACTTTAAAGTTGAAAACAAATAAAACTACTCCTCAATAGTTCATTGAGTTTTAAGCTCCTCAATGGAGTTCTCAACATTTATTGAACCAAAACACTCTTTGGAGTTGGGTATTGCACTACATTTCATGTACTCACCACTGGTCCACCATTTTTTGCCATTTATGATGTAGCTGTCTTCATCCCTGCGAAGGCTGCACTCCATGTTTCCTGCATCACTAGAGGCAACATCAGGCTCTAGTAAAATTAAAAAAAACAAAAAAAGGTCCAAATTGTACTCAAAGACAATAGGGAATGAGGTCCTCGACAGTTTCACATTTAAAGTTTCCTGGCTTTGTTTTAAAGTCTGCCTATTTGGACAGCATAAGTATAATCTTGAATGTAAATACTGCTCTCGGTACATTTTTATTTATTTATTTTTAAACAGCAGGTTAAATAAATGTGAAGTACAAGTGTTCCTCATTGTTCAGTGCAATAAATAGAACAAACTGATGGCAAAATACATCCCCAAAACACTACCAGTCACCATGTGTGTTAAAAACCACAGAAATGCTTGCACCCAATGTAGAGTACAAACCTCAGGCAATGCCACTTTACCGTTTCCAAGCAGTGTCGCAAGAAAACAGGTTCAAAACAGGGGAAAACTTACTCATCAAGAACTATTGTTTGCTGTTGTTGGCTAGTAACGCTTCAACCAAGTTTTTACAGCTTCAGTAGCAGTCATGTCATGTTTGACCCGAGTTTTTTTAAACCAGGAACGTATCTGGAAATCATAACACTGAACCCACAAAAAAAAGATCAGGAGGGCTGAAATTTGATATCCTGCCGTGGGCTGGAATTCTGAAAGTTACAACTGTGAGTGCCTTAAATCTGCTATTACCCTCACCTCACCTCATGTTTCTTGTGACTTGGTCACAAAAATACCTGTCATACAGAAGCAGGAGCGGATGCGTCCACTGAGTAAGGGTTCAAGCCATTTCTTCTTCTGCTCCTCAGTGCCAAACATGTGGAGCACCTCCATATTTCCTGTGTCTGTGGAAAAACATCATAATGTGCATCAACATTCTGTAATTATGAGTTAAATTTTGGAAATTGCAGCACTTTTCTAGATATAACAACAAAGATGGATTTTTTTAAATCTTAATTCAGAAAATATCTTTCACAAAACCCAGTTAATAAACTAAATAAAAAAGACATGTTGTTATCATTAAGAATGAAACGAGAATAAATTACATTTGGAAAGAATTTCAACTGCCTGCAGAGAATGTTAACCAGAACATGAGAGAATATGATCCATATGTAAAGACTAAGATCATGTTTTAAGGAAATCTGTGCTACTGACTAGACTCGTTATAAAGTGGCACTCAACATGTCTAAATTATCTCAAAATCTAACAACAGTTTTTTTTTTTTTTTTTTTTTAAATGTTTTACCAGGAGCCTGGCAGTTAAAGACTTCAGGGGCAAAGAGGCAACGTCCAGTTTCTTCTGCAATGTAGGCATAATCCAGCTGGCTGAGTCCACTGACTGCAGGGAGGAACAGATTCCACAGCCCTGCCTCTCTGGCTTTCACCTGGACACATATACAAAGTGCAAATCAGGTCAAATACCTCTGTCAAAACAGACAGTAATAACGTCAAGCTGTGCTCACAAGGTCAAAACAGATCTCCATAGACACCGATATCAGTATCTTTGGTTTGTCTTTATTTGTTGGGTTGCAGAGTGTGCTGGGAGTGCAGGGAGGTGCATAATTTAGACAAGATGATAGTATTTAGCTTTTTCTATCATATACTCTTTTGGCAACATTAACACCAGGCCTTTTAAATGAAGAGACTAGATTTTCAGGTCACTTAGCTCCTGCCTACCTTTAGATCCTCTATTATTTGGGGCGTGTGCCATCTCTGTGGAGACTGAGCGTGTTTAACGTAGTACTTTGAGACTTCCTGGAAAAAAAAAGAGACAAACATTTATTAGTAGAAAGAAGGGTAAGTAATTGCATGTTTGATGGCACACAGATTTATTTGCAACAGTTTCTGGTTCTGTCTATCATACGGTGCCCAATTTTCACAAAAGAAAAGACATCACATGTGCTGGACTGTATCAAAAGTTCTATCGCATCCAGCCAACGAGGATGAGTTTGTGTGCAAATCAAGTTATGCAATGAAAAGACTCATTGTCTTCTCACTCCAATTCATTAATCCTCATTGCATGAATGAACTGCTGAAATCCTTTCATGTCCGAGGTAAATGTCCATCAAGGCAAACAAATATGGATCCGTTCTTGGCACTGACCTCCTGAGCAGGAAGCATGTATTGTCGCATGAAGTCTTTGACCTGCTGGAGAACAGCCAGGCCTTTAGGTGTTTGGAGGAACAGTCTGTCTTTTGCTGGAGCTGTGAGAGGCCTGGCATGAAACACATCTCAAATGTTAAACGTTGGCAGGAAATAGCTGAAGAAACAGCTGGATGCCAAATTCCAACAAATGTTGGCTTAGGTTAAATCAACAGCTGAACTTCATCATTACTTGGGCCAACAATAACAATTAATTTTTATTAAAAGGAAAAAAAAAGCTTTTTATATCAGCATATACAGGCTGTTACAGATTATTTACTTTGTTTTAGCTAAATTCACAACCTTTCTGCAAGCTGCATGGCTATTTTAGCTGCTGGCTCAACACCGTCTCTGAATTCAGCTGCATTGGGTGCACTGGCATTACCAAGAAGGTGGCGAGCATAGATGCCCTACAAAAGAAAGTAAATAATGAAGAGTGAAAAAGTCACTTACATCCTTCCATAGTCAGGAAAAAAAAAATCTAAGTAACTTATTACATACCTGGACAATTGCTGCCATTTTAAAGACAGACAAAGCCAAGTAGAAATTCAACGGCGGCAATGCAGATGGGATCCCCCGACACCTGCAGTAAATGGAGATCAGATCACCAGCAGCTGGAATACCTGTGGATTGGTGTGCAAGTATGGACTGTGAGTCTGTGTCATGTAAAATAATTCTGCACATAAATCTTGTCCAAACGTACTATACATGTTCACATTACCCTCTATTCCTTTCACACTTCCTGTTGCGCTGGCAATTTTCAGGTTTGCAGGCAAGTATTGAGGTATGAGGAAATAGGCCAGGTCTACCAACGGGTTCCCAGTGGTAGACAACTCCCAGTCCAAGACTGCTATCACACGTGCCTTATGACATCAAACATGGCTTTGTGAAATAATTTGTGACAAATGCAGCACAGCAGTAAGAGTAATGATTGAGGAAATTGTACCTCTGTTGGATGGAATATCAGGTTTTCTAGTCGGAAATCTCCGTGGACAAGCGTGACCTCGTCATCTTCCTTTGGCAAATTGTTCATCAGCCAGTCAGACAGCGCGTTCATGGCTGGAATGTCTCGGTGGGCTGCTGCAGTGTACTGCTTCGTCCAGGTGGAAACCTTCCAATTTAATTCACTTAAGTTCACTTCAGTTAGCTTCAGTTCAAAACAAACATCACCTTTTAACCCCTTAAAGATGGTGATAAATTTTACAATTCTGACTCATTTTACAAAACTGACATACAATATAAATGTTAGTTCTCACTTGTCTCTTGCAGTAGCCTGGCCCTCTTCCAAATCCTTCAAGGTTCAGTGACAGCAGGTCTAGTGAATGCATCTTTGCTAACACCTCTATAGCAGCTACGTACAAAGCAGTTCGCTCTGTTGGACTCACTCCAGGGAGATGAAGATCCCTGAATATCCGGCCCTGCTCAACAGATATGGATGAACAACTGAAGATGAAGTGGATGCTTCTCTCATTAAATCATGATGCTGTCCTGTATTACATTATTTAAACACATGCAAATTTTTGGTCATGTTAAAATACCATATCTCGGCAAACCAAAGAAGTCTATCATAATTACTCCTTTTATCCACTTAAATTACAGAGCCACTGTCAAATAAAACAACAGCAAATATATTAATAAAAAAAAAAAGATAATTTGCTGACCACATGGTTTTCAGCTGGGTGCACAAACTTACTTTCACATGTTCCATTAAGTAGAACTGTGTTCCTATCACTTGAGGATCACTGCAGTGTAAGAGGGGCTCAGGGACGGGGAAACCAGCAGAGAAAAGTGCCTTCTGCACCAGATACTCCCTGTCCACCTGCATGCAAAATCAGAAACAATAACTAGTTATTTACATCCCATAATTTTGTCAAATAAATTACGAGACAGAAACCAACGTGCAAATGTACATTTACAGGACTTTTCTGTGAAAGTAGAGTGATTTATAATTATAGGAAAACGGTCTAGGGATAATCTCAAACAGCATAAAAAAATAATCAACTTATATAGTTTTATTCTAATGGTTTTGAATGCATCCAGTTTAATATCCACTTAGATCATGCATTATTTCAAATATACCTGAAAATAAGCAAAGACCTACTTAAATGTATTCAAACTTTATCACAAGAAAGTTAAACGTTATAGTTCTTTTCCAAGACATATTCTAGAACAACAGCAGAATTAATAATTTTTCATCTTGTTAGAAACTTTAAATAAAACAGTGATCCGTGTCTTGATAAAGCTTTTGCATTCTGCAAAATTCTGACATTATATTGAAATTACTATATGTGGGAATGCCAAATGCATCAATAAGCCAGTCCGAGTAAACAAATTCAACTCCCCCTGCTGGAGAGGTGACACGGAGACACAAAATGTTACAGTGTTGCGACTTCGGTCCTGTAACACAACTGTCCTTACCTTGTGAGCCCCTGGCAGCAGCTCACCTGGGGGCTGCTTCCTGAGAACATAGCTGTTTGAAGGTGTCTGGATTAGGAAAGTTGGATTTGACTGACCAGCGCTGCAAAGACAGCAGGGCGTCGTTTAGACCGAGTTAGAATTTACTTTGATAAACAATGAAAGAAACCGCCTTGTAGCTAACTGCCTTTACCTGTACTGTCTGACAGCAAGAGTGTCATTGTGTGACACCCGTGACTTGACAGACAGATACCTTTGAAGACTCTTGACGTCGAATTTATGCTGTGGTCGCACGGGAGTAGTTAAATCTTCCATAGCTAAATTAAATCTCGATTAATCATTAACGTTGTTAAACGAGCTGACGACGCAAATAAAATGGTCGGACTATTAACCGGACCACAAAAGGATACATATTTATATACTATTTAACAACCGTAGGCTTTCTTTATAAAAATATACAGTAACTAATATACTATAGGAATGTAGCTGAGTTTTGAAAACTTCTGCTTCAATTCTCCGAGTCAATGTAATCCAAAATTCACGTAGGAACCATCGAAGCTACCCGTGCTCTTTTTCTGCACGGACGGTGTTCAGGGGAGCTCACATCCTGACAGCTGGAGAAGAGGATACGTGTACTTTTTCTGTCGTTTTAAGTCCGCGTTTACATTAACTGTTACGGTTTGCAACGTCGCATTCGTCCTCGAAAATATAAATATATATTTTTGCAGTATTTATTTCGCTAATGGCAACGGTGGAGGAGCTGAAGCTGAGGGTGAGGGAGTTAGAAAATGAGCTGATAAAGTGTAAACAGAAGCAGAGCGCCATGGAGGATGCTCATAAGCTGGCTTTAAACAGGCCGAAAATCGACAAAATGAGTGCCGAAGTCGTGGATTCAAATCCGTACAGGTGATTGTTTATTTATTTACTTTTGGTTCAATTATTTTGGCTTTCTATGGATATTTTACGGAATGGTCAGAGTGCTGAGAGGCGACGCCTTGTCATCCGTTTCTAATCGCAGCTGTGTCTTGGTTTCAGCCGCCTCATGGCTTTAAAGAGGATGGGGATCGTTGATGATTACGAGGTACGACTTTTCACGGCTCTTTGCCGAAACCATATGCCCAGGGAAGGAAATTAAGAAGAACCGATGACACTTAAGAAGAAAAATAGAATTGCATATTTTAATTCTGAGAATTTAAAAATGTGCAGGCTTTCTGTGACTTGGTCATCTTAAATTCTTACATTACCAGGTGGAAAAAGGACTTTCTACTTTTACTTTCATGAAATCAGCTATGCCACTTAAGAATACACAGTTAAGAGTTATGAGACACTGAATGTAATGAAGTTGTAAAAGAAAAAAAAATGATTAGATTTGTCTAGAGGAATTAATATTGTTTCTTTGTAAATTTACAATACATAGATGAAAAATAAATACATAAATGCATCTCATAAAGGCATCTCCAGAGATCTCCATTTGGGCATTGGATTCTTGAGTTTGTTGCCTGGTAACAGCTGAGCTGATGATGTCACATGCAGGTATCCTAGGTGAAGTCACTGTAGACAACATGGACAGATGGGTCATGTGGTTGAAAAGTGCACCATTTATTGAGGTTTTCAGTCCTCGTGTAGCCAACCATGATTCCCCCTGGCCTTGCGACACCCCCTCATCTCTGTGCCACTTTTCTGTCTTCATGTATATTGTTAATAAGGGTAACCAGTGCAACAAAATCTTTTGAGTTAACAAAAAGTAAGAAAATAAACTTGAAGCCAGCAGTTCAATATCTGGAATACAGAAATGCTCCTTCGTTGTAACAATACCAGAATTTTGCAACCTCTTCTTTACCTGTACTGCAAATCCCCTTCTCTTTCTGTCTTGTTGCTCTGTTTGCACTCCAAAAGTATAAAAGTTGGGTAGTGAGACACTGGAGTCCAAAACCTGCCACATCTTGGTGAATCATATTGTACTTAATTCCCACAATCTTGATGTAAACTCTTTGATTCTTCCATTAATATAGTTAGTTTTTTAATATTCATACCTGCTTGAGGACATGTTTGTCTAAATGATTGTTTTGGACTATATCGGATCATTTCCAGGAATGTGATGTACTGAGAGATCTTTTACTATTTCATAGAATGGTTAACCATCTTCACATCTGCTCACAGAAAATCCGGACGTTCACTGTGGCTGTAGTTGGTGTTGGAGGAGTTGGCAGTGTCACAGCTGAAATGCTCACTAGATGTGGCATTGGTAAGGTAATAGAAATTTGCCTTTTTATTCACATTTTGTTGGATTTTTATTCATGTCATGTGTTGTCTTTGTGCCTGGGAGCTGACGCTGTACATGGGTTTTATGTTTTGGTGTCGTAGCTGCTCCTCTTTGACTATGATAAAGTAGAGTTGGCCAACATGAACAGACTGTTCTTCCAGCCTCACCAGGCAGGCCTCAGTAAAGTGGAAGCAGCAGAGCACACACTCAGGTACACTTCTGTCAGGAGAAGGCCACTTGTCTGCCATCAACAATCATTTGTTTTCATTAACTTTGATGCCTTTTGTTCTTTCCAACAGAAATATCAATCCGGATGTGGAGTTTGAGACCCACAACTACAATATCACTACAATGGACAATTTTACACATTTCATGGACCGTATCAGGTTGCCACTTGAACGTGAATTATTATTTTTTTTGCTTGTTTTGTTTTTGTCTCTTTTCCACCACTGTTCTGTTGTTTCCAAAAGTCTTGATGATAATTTATTAAATGTTTTCTCAGTCATGGAGGGCTGGAAGAAGGGAAGCCAGTGGATTTGGTCCTGAGCTGTGTGGACAACTTTGAGGCCAGAATGGCCATCAATACAGTAAGAATGTCTTTCATTTAAAAAAAATCATAACTGTGTGTACAGTTGTTACTTTCGCTAATTCTTCATTTATTTCAGGCCTGTAATGAATTAGGTCAGATCTGGATTGAGTCTGGTGTAAGTGAGAATGCTGTATCAGGGCACATACAGCTCATCAATCCTGGAGAGACTGCCTGCTTTGCTGTATGTTTAAACACAAATTATCATCATTATTATTATTATTTTAATTTTGACATCACGAGTTGAGATTGAAAATATTATTTCCATTGTAAGTGTGCTCCTCCCCTGGTGGTTGCCGCTAACATTGATGAGAAGACCCTAAAACGGGAGGGTGTGTGTGCTGCCAGCTTACCAACAACAATGGGTGTGGTCGCAGGGCTGCTGGTGCAAAATGTCCTGAAGTATGTTGTCAATAATTATGGACATACACATTTTTATGTAAATGCTGAATCAGTGGAGTAAAACATTGTTGAGTGAATGTTATGTTATTTTCTTCCAGATACTTGTTGAAGTTTGGCACAGTCAGCTATTATCTTGGCTACAATGCCATGCAAGACTTCTTCCCCACTATGGCCATGAAAGCCAACCCTCAGTGTAATGACTCCTACTGCAGGAAACAACAAGAGGAGTACAAGGTGTGCATGTTTCACTTTTTTATTTTGTATTAAATTGTAGGACCTCTTTCAAATTATACCATGTGTATGGGATATCTGACTGTTTCTGGCTATCTGACCTTGTCTGTTCAGAAGAAAGAAGCAGAGTGTCCAAAAGTAGAAGTTGTGGAGGAGGAAGAAGAGGTTGTACATGAAGACAATGAATGGGGTGAGTTTAGTCTTTTTTTTTTTATCCGGTAAAGTGTTTCTGTGGTATTTTCTTTCTTTAATTCCTGGTCTCAGCAATGGGAATGCAGGGGTCAAGGACAAGGACCATCCAAGGGAATTTCTGACCATCAAAATGCAGCTGTAGTTAAAACCACGCCATTGTCTGATCCATGGATAATTCATGTGGTACCCAGAATTTAGATCAGAGTGACATGTCTTGTGTTTTCTCTCTCAGTGTTTACATGCACAGCTGAGGTCAGCTGGCTCTTATTCACACATGTTGTACATTGGCTCCTGTTGCAACATCATTCAGCACTCTGATCTATTGGATATGTGGCATAAATGGAGAATTAAGGTGATTGAATCTTTATAAATAACATTAAGTTAATGTATTCTGCCCCATATTTGCAGACTTTGTACACAGTCTAGTTAAAACTGACGCTCTTTGTCTTTAAAAAAAATTAAAATGAATCTCGTGCAAATAATGCAAACAAATACTTGTCAAAAAGAAAAAAAATAATTGTCTCCATGTTTGAGTTATGATGTCATTATTGGATATTAAAAATAATTTTACACCTGACTTTCATTTCGCACCCCTTTAGCTGCACTAAAGGGTTATTTTAGTCATACAAGATCATGGATTTGATTGAAGTAAAGTAACACATTAACAAACCCCTTGTGCAAATATGATATAAATATCAAAGGTAGAAGGGCTGAAGGTGTTTAGAACTAAAGCTACCAGTCATTTAAAATAAACAGGATATATTCTGTAAATGTTTCAAAGATTGCTGTGTATATGATTGCTTGACGTTGCCTCTAAAATAAAAAAGAACTATGCAAAAAGTCACAGTTTCAGTTTCTTGTGTGAGATTTAATCTTTGGATTTTGCACTCTTTGTCAAACCAAGCAGTGTTATCAATAACTGAGATGGAGAAATTGCAGTCCTAGCAAGACAGGACTCTAGGATTCAAAAGAAATTCAAAGGTTTAACTCTGCAAGGGAACGAATAGTATGATTTTGCAACGACTCAGTAATTCAGTATCACTTAGCTTTTTCCTGTGGCTGATGTGACTCACAACACAATACAACAGACTGACAGTCGGAAATGATCACCTGATCATCTTCTCAGCTCCTATGTCCGCTTACCCATCATCCACTTCACTCCTATTAGATGAAGCCGAGTGGCGCTGGCTCATCGTCACACTGCAGGTTCTCATCCACCCACCACTCTTACACGAGCCACTTCATTTCCCCTGGCTTTCATGATACTTATCTCCATCGGAGCTCACGTTCATGCTGGAACTAATGCATCCTGACATGTAAAACAATAAATAACTACTCTTCTTTTGCAGCTTTCAAGCTTTATCATGCTGTAGAGTTATAGAGTCAGGGTAAAACAACTGAGATTTAGCTCCAGGATGTGTACACTTTTGGTCAGAAAGCTTTGTTACTAACATGCAGGGAAGAGTGTAGCTTGGCTTGACCGATTTTTAACAAATCAGTTACATTCAGTGCAAAATATGACTTGTGAAACACTGATCAATAGCTAACTCTTTTCACCACCAGGAAACACTCACAGCAAGAACTGAGGTTTAAATTTAAACCGAGTGGTCTGCCATTTCACTGCCTTATGCAAAGCCTTATGACAGTTAAATATCTGAAAAATGTGTAAAAACCTTCCAACGAGCCACATTGCTATTGGTCTACGTTATATTCAAATATTTCAGAGATGTAATTGCCTTTAATCTCAATGTACCTCCATAAAAATGGACGATTTGTTTGATCACAGAACATTTTCTGCCTTTGGCCCAGAGAACACAGCAGCATGTCTAAGTTAAGACATGCCTCTTCTTTGTTATTTTGTATTTGTGGACTGCAAACAGCAAACAGTGTTCTTGAACATTGATTTCTGGAAGTTCCAGAGCACCTGCATTGATTTCCATTACAGATATCGTGCCTGTTTTAATGCAGTGCTGTCTGAGGGCCACTTGGGGTCCCAAAGGGCATTCAGCATTGAATGCTAGTGGTCTTCGGCTATATCAGCACTGGCAGATCTACTCTGGTAATAGACAGTGTCCCAATGTGGTCAGAAGTGGTTGCTCGTGTATGGTCTTCACTGGTGACCAGTCACCATAAGTGCATGGCTGTGATCCTCCGTTCACAATACCACTTGTGGAGGAAAAAAAAAAGGTATACAGATATGAGTTGTAACTAACCAGCAACAATCCCACTTCGAGGTTGAAGCTCATCTAGATCAGTGGTTCTCAACCTTATTTCAGTGATGTACCCCTGTGAGATACTTTTTCAGCCAAGTATCCTTTAACCAGCGCAAAGCATTTTTGGTTGTAAAAAAAAAAAGAAAAAAAAAGACCTAAAACAGTTCCATCAGTGACTGATTTATTAAACTTTGGAACTGATAAACATGTACAAAATTCAAACAGTTGAAAAAAAATAACTGTTTTAAACATTTTAAATGTTAATAATCCATAACTAAATGTACTGCAAATATTTATCATCACTAAAATGTCATGGTTCAAACTAATTTAGTGAAAACAGTAACTATATTACCATTTAAAGCCATAAGATTAACCATGTAAAACTCCATAAATGTGAAAAACACTGCTCATTTGTAGTGGTCTCTCTCAAACTATTTGGAAATAAAAAGATATAACTAGATAGAAATAACTTAATTATAAAGATTTGTACACATAAAAATAATCATCAACATAAAGTGTCCTCTTTTGGGATCATAGTAAAGATCTGTTCTCAAAAAGAAATTAACTTAATTTTAAATGAAAGCAATTGATAAAAAAAAAAAAAAAATCTCAAAATATCTTTTTAAGGATCAAAAAATACTTGTCTCCGTGTTTTCAAAAGAATTGCTGCTACGCTTCAACCACGACTCCATCGTTGGTCCAAGTGATTGACAGGTGATGCCAGGTGGCATA
The DNA here is from genome assembly GCA_037176975.1 of Arrhamphus sclerolepis. Taxonomy (NCBI): domain Eukaryota; kingdom Metazoa; phylum Chordata; class Actinopteri; order Beloniformes; family Hemiramphidae; genus Arrhamphus; species Arrhamphus sclerolepis. The sequence continues at coordinate 10,266,622 of JBAMYA010000013.1, forward strand.
TGACAGGTTGGGTCAAACCATCCAGGTAGGGGGGACTCTGGGGTTTAAGGATAATGAAATTGAATAGCCTACTGAAAATTCTATAAAAAAAATTTTATGAACTTATATTATACTGAAATATTTTTTTAATAATTATTTTTAAAAGGTGTTACAACCCTCCTCCAGTTGCGTGGAGGTGGGGCACCACAACAACTACAAGAAAATGACAGAGTCCTTGGAAATGGCATAAAAAACAGGATTTATTTATCTCACAAAAATCCTGAAGAGGCTCGCACAAACTGTGGGGGAGAGAGGGACCATTAGGCTGTGCCAAATCAAAGAAACAAATAAAAAAAACAAGCCCTAAACTTCACTAAGCTAGGCAAAAGCAAAGAGAACCACTGATCAGATAGTACGTTTGGTTGCAGTTCCTTGACTGACCGCTAGGTGCTCCAAAACAGAGCAAATCTCCTTGTTAAAAGTGACAACGTTGCAGCAAACATTTACAGCTTGGTACAAAAATTTCTTTTTGTCTCTATAGTTAGATATTATATCCATGGCAACTGTACGGGAGTGTTTGTCCATAGTTATTTGCAGTTAATGGGTGTTACACAGTGAAGATGAAACAGAAAAAAGTGGAACAAGAAAGCAAAGACAAGACGAATATACTAATATACTCATAGAGGTGGAGGAGACAAAGGTGTGAACAATCAGGGAAGACAATGCTTTGAAAACCACATACGTCTTCCTGGAGATACAGAGTTGTATTCAGTTAAGTAACTTAATACTTGTTCAGTGATTATTGTTAGTATGTAGTATGCCACCATAAAATTATGCTACAGCACAATGTCCAGCCTGGTCAGTTACAGACTGGAAATTTTCCTTATACTGCATATTGTGCAATTGTTCACATTCGTAGTTTAGCTTTTGTGCTAAATTGATTCAAAATCAGTATCTGCTCATTTTTAGTACACTGTGGTTTATACCTCTATGTTAAATTCAATTCAATTCAAAATACTTTATTCAACCCCTTAAGGAAATTCATGTAAGCATTAAACCAACAACCTACAGTATGTCCACTATAATAGGAAACCCTATGCTGTTTCTTCTGGCTTAACAGATGTGTACCTCCCCATATGTGTACTGAAACAGATTTTTCTTTTCTTTTTTTTTTTTTTTTTTTTTTTTCTTTCAATTGTCCTAGATGAGCAGTTGCTATTTTGAGGCAAGTTAAAAAAACAAAACAACAAATTTCTTCTCTCTCTCCTCATGCGTCTTCAGGTCAAGCCGCAGTACTAAACGTAAATCACCAGATACTGTAGAGGACAGTCCTACAAAGAGATACTCTCCCCCCAAGAAGAGTCAAAGTGTAAGATGAAAAAAATCTTGCGATTTTGTGTTTAAGGAAAAGGAAGAATGTGACAAAAAATTTGACCTAGGTGGCTTTTTAAATCAAATCATCTTTGGAATGTCTTTTGGTCTTAATACATAGGCAATTAAACCCAACATGAGGTCGTTTCTTCACACTGTGCAGAAGAATCAGATGCTAATGATGACTCCAAACTCCCTTGGCCGAACTAGTGTGATCAAGTCTTTCATCAAACATACCACTCCTCTGAAAGTTGATCCAAAGGTAAGTTCAGTGTTCTCCACACAATGTTGATACTTGAACGGGCCATCCAGGTGAAATGTCTAGACGGCTTTGTATTTGTTAAATTCATCTGTAATATGTCATAGCTTGATGTTAATAACTTGTATAGAACTTATAAACTTACCAGGGACTAGGTTATTTGTTTAATGTGCTTTGAGTCATACAGATGAGTCGTATAGAACAAAAAGGAGTGCTTTCATTGTCACAACTATATGCAGGAAAATTGCTAAGAACTCTTCTTGACAGGTGACCAGGAGTATATTCTGACTATCTGAGAACACTTGGACTATGTTTGCATAAACTCTGACCTTCCATCATCATTACAGATGTATATAGCACTAATATTTATAGTGTTATTGAAACTGCATTCTGCATCTTCTTGAATGATATTTTAATAATAGTTTCTTGAGGAAGGTATGCTGAATGTGACTGGGTTTTATCATATTTGTAGCACATTTTGATTTGTCTCCATTGTGGTTTAATGGTGACCAGACCAGCTTTTACTTATCACACACACGCACATAGATAAAAGTATATGTTGTATTATATATATCTATTTAGATGAGCTAGTATTGAAACACTTACTCTTTCAGAAAGTATTTAGTAATTATAGTGATAATAATAAATAATAATTTTACCTTTTAAAAATATGGGTCACATTTTGTTTATTCTTTTTTTTTTTTTTTTTAATATATATATAAATGATTTGGTCCTCTTATCTGGGTGTATTTTCTTCCTCCCTCAGATGAACACTGGTATTGTGGTAAGTGCAAAGTTGAAGCACTCTGTTTGTGGGCATTTGTTGGTGTTTTAACAATAACATTGTAGGACTGGATTAAAAGTAACTTTTCACATACTATAATCCCCTTTCTCACGGCCAACGTTAACAGTTAAGCCACTTTCAAACTACGTGTTTTTAAACCCAATTTGCCAATCACAGAGCATGCCAAGGTGCTGGAGGCAAATCAGCAAATGGTAACGATCACAGTTTGTTTGTGAATTTGTGAAAGCTCAAAGACACACCGTAGGTATTTGAAGAATCATCGCTGATTACAAATAGATATCTGAGATTCTTCCCACTTGGTTTTAAGGGATTGGAATTGGCCCTTGTTGACAAAACACTTTTTGAGAACAGTTTGGTGACACAAGTCAGAGCTTGTAGTGCATGATCACATTGGTCATTGTTTCTATAGTGCAAACACCAAATGTATGTGAAACAGGCTTTTAGCTGTTTGGAAAAAAATAATCTCTCACTTATGTTCTGGTAGAACTGAAAGGGCTAACATCCCATGATAAGATTCTTTAAAAATAAAAAAATAAAAAATTAAATTGTACCATATGCATATAAGACCAACTTTCATGTAAAAAAAAAAAAAAAAAAAGATACGTATTACAATAACTGAACAGCATAATTGTACAAGGCCTGTGTGGAAGGGGACGCAGTAGACACATTTACAGACACAGATTGAACTGGTTGACAGATTCTTTGCTTCTTTAGAACTTGAGTCACTGCTATACTAATAAAATGTTTAACCTTCATCACTTTGGTACAAGATGGAATCAATTTTCATCTGATGTTCAGAGCAGTAGTCTTGTTGGACATTTATCACAATAAGATCACTGGGTGTTGAGTTGAGAAGGAAAATAAAATCGCACACTCTAAAGCTAAAAGTCAATTAAATATTAGATGGTTCTTAACCCAATTTTAGTAGATTCAGGAGCTCCTTAAATGTTTTCTTTGCTTGATCTATGCCAATAATTTGAGCCTTCTGAAATAGATTACCATCTTTTCCTCCACCACAGTATGTGTCTTCTGACATGGTTATTAAAGAAATGAGTTGCCAGCT
>JBAMYA010000013.1:10276039-10302820 GCA_037176975.1 Arrhamphus sclerolepis
GTCTGCTGGAGCCTATCCCAGCTCACATTGGGCGAAAGGCAGGGGTACACCCTGGACAGGTCGCCAGTCCATCACAGAGCATATGTTCAGTCACAGTGTAATGTGAGGTAAATTAATTATCTACTGATTTCACTTTGGGTAATGTGATTTGAATTAATCTTATGAGACTGTAAAAATTGTATAGTGTGAGCCCAACATAAACACTGGGACAAAATGCTTTATGCTGACAGTGCAAAATAGATGCTTCCTAAAAATGAAATAGAAATTGATGTTTTAACTGGAAAACACCTTGAACACATGGTGTTTCTGTCAGTGTGACTGAGATGAAGATCATTTATCTACATTTATGGTTCATTCAAGCAGTTAATTCCCAGGGTTCATATACTTTTTCTTGCACCTATAACTAACAGTGTCTTCACATGATGCCTTTTGCTCTTGCAGTTTTGCATCTTGCATAAAAAAAAGTACATTTTTGTCATAAAATCTCAAATTTTAGAAACTTTGCGACTTTAATTGTGAGATTAAGCTTTTGTGTTAACATCTTTTTTCCTGTAAAATTAAACATTCAAAAAATTGTTGATGTTTCTGTTTAAGAAAATTGGAAAATTTGTCATAGAAATGCAATTTTTTTATAGAATTTCAGCTTTTTGTCCTAAAATCACAAATTTTTGTTTAAAAAAAATCTCAATTTTTGACAAAAAATACAACTTTATTTTGTAAAATCTTTTGTAAAAATTTGCAAAATCATATATATCATATCTCAACTTCTTTTTCATAAAAAAAGTACATTTTTGTCATAAAATCTCAAATTATTATAAATTTTGCAACTTTAAGTATTAAATAAAGGCTTTTGTATTAAAACCACAAATATTTCGAATTTTTGTTTTAAAGAAAATGTAAATTGCAATTTTTTCTATAATTTCAACTTTGTGTTCTAAATTATTTTTGTCTTAAAATCCAAAAAGATAAATTGGAAAAAAAATCACAGCTTTTGACAAAAAAAAACAAAAACATTATAATATCATTATAATTCCCTGGGTTCCCATTCTTTTTCTCGCCTCTATAACTAAGTCGGTGCCTCTCCCTCATCCCTCCAGGACATTTATAATACTCGGCTCATGTGCAAAGCCCTCTGCATTGCAGGTAATGCCACCCACCCGTCACACAGTTTCCTCAGTCTGCTGCCATCAAGGAGGAGACTGCAGAGACTATGGAGTCTGTGGGCCAGAACCAGTAGACTGAGGGACAGCCTCATCCACCAGGCTGGCACCAGGATCAACTCTACCTGCTCTGCCTCCCCTCCCTGTGCTGTTCCCCAACTCACACTAACTAAGGATCCCCGCCCTGCCTCCCCAGACATTACATTGCTGGTCACTACTCTCTGGATATACTGGACATTTCTGGTCACTACTCTCTGGACATTTATGTCTATAGTTCATCAAGAAATCTATGTTATACTGTGTATATATGTATAAATTCATTCATTCCACCCATTTTTTCCTCCACCATTCAACTGAGGGCCAATGTTATGTATATTGTCATGCACTATATCATGTTCTCTTTAGTCTGCTTTTTATATACAGGATATGTTTTTTTTTGTTTTTTTTTAATTACATTTTATATATTCTCAGCGTTTGCACATTTTGTTTACATGTTCTGTTTAGATGCTGCACCATAGGCCTTTGAGGGAGGTAATTTTAATCCTGTGTTGTGTTGCACAGGTCAGAATTGACAAAGTTGACTTGACTTGACCTAAAGTGTCTTCACATTAGGTTCATCGCTCGTGCACTTTTGCATTTGATCAGCAGAGGGTGTCTGCATCCCCGGGACCGCAGGAACAATGTCGTGTGTGGTTTCTGAGTCGTTGCCGATGACAGTCGGAGCTGAAACATGGCAACAAAGACGCCGCTGCTGCACAGGAAATGAACACAAGCGACAAGGCCGAACACAAACAGAGCCACTGACGTAACGCTGCTACATGGAAACACAACACAACACACACACACTTCACACACATGTGTGCTGGAGATGACAGGAATTTCTCACCAAGGGAACTGCGTGAAGGAAACACACACACACACGCACGCACACACACACACACACACACGCATACAGCAACACACATGCAGCCGTATTTGTGTATAAACATGCCTCATATCCTCCCTGTTATGGAGGAAACATGTGAATCCTCCACAATTACAGCCGAGCTGCTCCCAGTGGGAGTCTCCATCGTAGTACGTTCACTGTAAACTCCATTTAAATGATTTACTGCTGGATAAAACCAAGAAAAAAACTGTAATTATCTATGCAAGAAAACAGAAACACTCTTTTATGTACACAGATTAGAGAGTTTTGGTTGAATCGCACAGCTTCAGTTGTGTGTGCTGTGTCCCAAGTGAACCGGATTTTCTCATCGTGTACAGACTTTTACCGTCCATTTAAAAAAAAAAACCCCGAACCATTCAAATGCAACTCTCAACCCGCTGCAGGATCTGTCAGGACAGATGTCAGCCGTCTGTGATCACAAACCTTTAATTTACAGCTGCCCACGCTGCCCTGCAAAGTCAGAGACTAGCAATTACATATCTCCTCAGAATGTACCTAAGACTCCCAAATGGGCTGTGTAATGTTCGAGTTTAAAGTGTCCTGGTTCAGTTCTGGCCCATTTCAGAGAATCCAGAGTGTCAGAACTGTAAGAACTCCAAGACAGACCTGAAGTATGTTTGTTACAATACAATGTTCACATCAGACTACGACCAAACACAGAAACCAGCAAAAACAAAATCCTTCTGAAGTTAAATCTGAAATGTTATTTCAGTAAACCAAAGACAAAGGGAGCTAAAGTCAAGTTCATTATGTAAATATGTTACATTTACCTAAAGTTAGCGTGCTCTGGTTGACTTCTAATCATATATACGTTAAAGGTAGATGAAGTTAGTCAGCTTCACCAAATTTGTTTAAATGTTTAACATTAGGCAGCACGTTGGTTTGGTGGTCAGCACTGTTGCCTCCCAGCAAGAAGGTTCCTGTTCGAACCTCCACAGGGGCCTTTCTGTGTGGAGTTTGCATGTTCTCCCTGTGCTTGCATGGGTTCTCACTGGGTACTCCGGCTTCCTCCCACAGTCCAAAGACATGCTCGTTAGGTTAATTGGTGTTCATAAATTGTCCCTAGGTGAGAGTGTGAATGGTTGTCTGTCTCCATGTGGCCCTGCGATGGACTGGTGACCTGTCCAGGGTGTACCCCTGCCTTTTGCCCAAAGTGAGCTGGGATAGGCTCCAGCAGACCCCCGTGACCCTGCACAGGAAATGGCGAGTATAGATAATGGATGGAGTCAGTAGCATGTGGAAGTACCGTACACAGCCGTAGTAGCCTTGCATCTCCTCCTCATGCTGGCCACCAGCCTGGACACGTACTTCTGTGGGATGGTCCCCATTCTTCAACCAGGATTTGTAACAAGTCAGGTGACATGGTTGTGTTGGCCACTCTGGCAGAAACAGAATGGCCAGGCTGATCCTGTGTTCAGTGGGATTTAGCTCAGGACTACCACACTAACCGCCGCATCCTCGACGCACCCTAATTCTTTCAGACTGAAGGGAAATGGGACTGCTACTAGCATAGATTGTCATCTCTCTCTGCATTGAGATTGCCTCCAATGATGACAACCTTTGTTTTGACTGAGGGTTGATTCTGCCCCACACCATCACACTGCCTCCACCAAACAATGTTATTCAATATGTGCATCAATCTCCAAAGAGCTTTGCACATCTTCTCTACACTTAGACCCTATGATCCAATTGCCGTAGGCATAACCTGGATGCTTTGCTGAACACAACTTTCCTCCACATGTTCAGGACAGTTGAGTGCCTGACTAGCACCTGGTTGTGAGCAACTGGGGTACCAGAATCTCTAAACAAGAGTCATTATCAACAGCAGGAAGAAGAAGAAAAATTCTTTTTGGCAGAATTTGAAAGTTATATATGTGCAAGCATCCATAGGAATGCTTTGTTAGGTTTGCTGTTTGTGTTTTGGATGTCATTCTTGATTGGTGAAAAATATATATGCTTTTTTATTCTTTATTTTGCTTGATACATATTCTTTTGTTAATTGAAACTTGATTGCAAGAATAATGGTCTGCACCACAGACCAGCTTTTTTTTTTTTTTTAAATTTTTTTTTTTTTTTTTTGTTTAGAATCGTCTGAATGAAAATGATGCAGCTGCAAAAAAAAAGAGGGGGATTGAAATTTCACACACACTTTCTCACTCGTGGGTGTAAATGGCAGAATATTAGCAGCCTTATCTAATGTTGTAAAGGAATTTATTGAAAGAGGGGAAAACTCATGTGGTTTAGGAGTTTGCAAAAAGGCAAAAGTTGTTTTTTTTTCTTTTTAAACAAGCGTGATATCAAACCTGCAGTCTTTCAAGGTGTGATTAAATTATTAAACTGAACAGAATATTCCACATTAACTCATTTATGAAAATGAAAATAATTGCGTTACATATTTATTTATGATAAAATAAGATGATCTTGTTTCCATTTTCAATAAAAAAAATTGTTACTGCCGTTTATGAAAGGTAATGGGCCCACATATAATTTTATAGACGGTCGTTCTGGTGTTAGACAGCTCTCTGCTCTTTGCATTATTAAAAATGGCACACACTTTTGCAGCCAAGAGTACACCCAGGCCTCTGAGGTTCCAAGGAAGTCTTCAGCATTCATTTTTAACATGCACACTAAATGAGATGGTCACAAGAGTTTCACATTCACTTGGTGTCTTACACTGTGCTGCAAAAGCCTGAATACATTTTTATTTGTACCCTTTTAAAAAAAGAATCTTGAATGTTTATTTAAACTTCTTCTGTGTCACTCTCAAAAATACTGATTACGTGCATGGCATACCAAAAGTGGGCCATTGTTTAATCAAATCCAGTATGCATCCGTTTAATTTTTCACAATGAATTTTTGGAGTGGTTTCTGATTCTCTCATTCACAGAGCGGGCCGCAGTCTGACTTCTGCCTGTCTTTGACTGACTCGTCCAAATCGGCTGAGAATCCTACCAAGGCAATGAGGAAAAATTCAGGGTAAGAAATACAGTATGCAGAATTTTGATATGACTCTCTGCACCTTGTGATGCCTGCATGTCTGTGCCGAGTCCATCTCAATCTCTACAATGCCTACTTATGAGCGCTCGCTCATCAGGCACGCAGACTAAATCAGAGCCATAAATCAAGGCAGCATTTCGTAGAGAAGGGAGAACATGCAAAAAGCTCCTTTGCTGCTCTTCATGCTGAGTGGAAATGATGGCTGGGAAGTGTCCTACAAGTAAGGACGTGTTACGAGACAGCCCTTAGTTCACCAGGTATTGAACAACCCAATGTCATTTGCCATTGCACTTAAAGTTCATTTCTTAAGAAAACCCCAAGAAAAACTGTGTTGCTGTCACATTTCATTTATACTTCACGACTGGATTTCACAAAGATTATTTTCATAGGCCAAATGCTGTTCTGATTTAAAACCTGTTTAAAATTCATTAAAGTCCAAATCCCTTGAAGGTGGGGCTTTTCTGTCATGACTCAAGTATTCATCATTTGATTATTGTGAACTTGGAGTGATGAAACCTGGTGGTCTGTTACATGGACAACATTGGGGATTGTTCCTGGAAAATGTTTGATGGAAAATGTTAGAAAAATACTTGGCAGACAAGGAAACAAATCACCTTTCAGAAGTTGATCAGGTCAATTAATCAGATCATGAAGCAGGACCAGTGACCCAGTCTATGACCCTGATCCACCTAAACCCTCCTGCATCTGCCAGTTCATGGCACCGATATGTCTGAAGTACCTTAATATTGGAACAAAATTAATTTGAAACATACCTAGATTAATTTTTCATCTGTGAAATCTCATGAGAATCTCACTGGCATTGCAAGCTAAGAAGGGCTTTTTGCTTTAACCAGCAGAAATTGGGGGACTATTTGAAGAGCTTGGTTGTAATTTTCATTCAAAATCTTTTTCACAGCTTTTTTTTTTTTTTTTTTTTTACTGAAAACAGACAGGTCAACCCCACCTATTGTTGTTGGCCATGACTGGTGTGGGACAGGGAACGTCTCTCACAGCTCAGCATCCATCTTCATCCTTCACCCTTCTCTGCACTGTCTCACCTGAAAATGCAGGATGGATGGTGGAGCACACAGACACCGCCCGTGTGTCCATCCACTTCACAAAAACGAGGGCGCCTTCTCTGATCCATCTCACAGATCCTCTTTCACTTTTTTTGGTGACAGGATTTGCCCTCCCCCTGGGGAACCCTTTTCTGCTCTCCCTGTAGGTGCCACATGCTCCAAACTTCATGCTGGACAGACCCATGAACAGTTTGGGATTGGTGTAAAAATTGTCCATGTAAATATGTGCCAAGATAGGATGACTTAATAAGGTTCACGACCCCATCATAAGATGGCCCAATTGGAGTTAGTCTTACAGGTGTATATGTTGAACCTGATGGTGTAGCCACTGCTTGACTCAGCCAATACAAAAAGTTTTATCCCCCATTTAGTTGGCTTGCCCTTCATATACTGTGTCATGCCAGTTTTCGCCTTAGTCGCCACCATCCTTTCATCCACTGCCAGCTCCCTTCTATGGGTGGTAATAAGCCTGGCAGGCGATGAGGTTGTCATCATAAAGAGGTCTGACTGTAAACAGTTTGTTGTGACCTGGTGTTCCCTTTTTTCTGTTATTTTCTACATTCTCCTCAGGATCACTGAGATGGATGTTCCAAAATATGGATCAAAACCTTTCTCTTGTCATTACTTTGGCTGGAAGGCGAACAGACAACATGTAATTCTGTCTCCAGTAGTCTTGGAGACTTGGCAATGACAACAATGACATGTACACCAAAAGACCAAAAAATTTGTACAGATCTTCTGCCTCTACATCAGCCCATCTGTATTTCTTCCCTAATTCATTGTTGTTGTTTTTTTGCAGCATTCTTGTTGGTGTTTCTGCAGATTGTCCTTACTGTGTCAGTGGGAAAAAACAAAACAGTAGAAAATGGTCTTTTTGACTATTGGGGGAAAGTGTTTCTAACTGGACTCCTGGTGTTCTGTGTGGCTGGAACCTGCTTACTGCTGGGGCAGTGTCAGCATCCTCCTCCTTCCTCCAGGGCTCAGAGCTGAGGCGGGAGGCGGGGCTCTGCGGCCTGAGCCAGTGGAGATCTGGACCTGGTAGGCGTGCCACGCCGTCCCTTCCTCTGTGGAGAACTTAAGAAGCTCTCCTTCCAAAACAAAAGATGGATCGTCCACTTCATCGTCAAAGTCCACGCTTTCTGGCTCAGACTGACATTCCCTCGGCTCCTTCAACCCCTAAGAGCTGCAGCGCATGCTCCACTTTCAGAGCTCGTATCATCTTTTCGTTTTTTATCGCACACAAAACAAAACAAACTAACAAAAAAAAAAGTTTCTCCTTTTTAAACCCCATTTTTACGTTGAAATCCTTTGAAATTATTTTTGTGACCCTTGCGTTTGTGGCCACTTAAAAATAAACATAAAAAATAGCTACAAAATAAAAGCCATTAATAAAGGGCATCGTTTATGAGCTAGCAGACCACTTTCATCACAGCTATTGTTCACTTTCTCATAATTACTATAACTATTTCCCACTATGATGGGCTCCACATTTCAGTTCCTTATTCTCTTTCGTCAGAGCGAAATGTTGTTAAAATTAATCCTGCTTTGCCTGTTACATTCGAGTTACCTGTCTGAACCACGTTTTTAGGCTCCTTCATCTTCAACTGCTTCAAAGTTTTATTTAGTGTTTATTTCCGTCGGCAGGAAACCTGTATGAAAGATCTATCTTCAATCACTTATTGTAAAATATTCAAATCACGCATTCATCCCCACCGTGATGAAGAATGCATATGCAGAAATAAAGATGACTTCACTTTTATTGCAAAAACAGGTGCTCAATTTGAACAAATCGAAGATTGTAATAAAATCTCTAATTCAATGACCAAGATTAATTAATAGTCTCTTTTCAGATTAAGCTACCGTTGCCATGGTAGTATTGATATAGGCAAGTGGTTGTTAAACCTCCTTTCCGACACAGAAATAAACAGATCAGATATAAGATAATGTTTATTGTTTACGGTGGTACAAGTTACTATTGTAACGATGTTAAATGTTTTTCATCCATATATAAAAATAAATAAAGTCAGTTTTTACTTCAGACTTTAAGTTGTCTCAAAGTGGTAAATGGAAATTAAATGCATGGGAATCAAGTTGCTTTTAATCTATTATTTTTTTATCTGCACACCTGTGTAGAATGGTTGCTAAACGGAAAGTAATGTTCACACATTTCTTGTCTTTGATGTTTAGATGTAATGATAGAAGAAAAGAGTTTGCACATAACACACAAAAAAAACATGTTTCATCTCAGTTATTTTTTTTTTTTAAAGGTCAACTAATTTTGGAGTTCCCCATTTACTTCATTAAGTTATATTACTCTCTATGCACATCACTTCTGCAGAGTGAAGCAGCTCTTGCAGAAGAAAGCACCCCTCACTGCATCACGGAACTAAGCAGTTACATGTTTATTTTATTTTTAGGTTGTAGAAAAATATAATTGTACTAAAAAGTATAAAATAACTATAAATGTCACTCACGAGTATAGTTGACTAGTTACCATGAAACGCATCTGCAGAAAGCAGATACCAGACATTCAGGCTTTGTTTTTCATGAGTCAAAGCAGAGCTGGGAGGTGAAGCTAAAACCCAAGAGAAAGAAAGTTTTGTAATGAGTGACGAGTAATGAGAAACAGTTCCAGCTGACCCACGAAAATAAAATGACTGACACTTAAATAATGACCTTATCTCATGCTGATCATCTGTAGAAAACAGAGAGAAGCCAAAACCACATTTATTTGGTTGTTGCTTTCACAATAAAACATAAAAATACTTCAGTACATTAGATATATTCCTAAGAGATTAGTCATTTTTCTGGTGAATATTTCTGCTTATAAGAGCACATTAATAAAAGGATGCTTAATTTACATATTAAAACTGTATGATTATAAGTCAGAAACTTGAAAACTTTGGTAATGTATCAAGCTATTAGAGGAAAAAATTCTCTTGAACTCTCACTCCCTTTTAAGAGCTAGCAGCAGGTCTCAGAAGAGTTGCTTGTGCAGTCAAATGTAAGTGACAGGAAGGTTAATTTCTTCAGGAAGTACGTAATTTAAATTTTCTTTCCAAATGTATTTTTGTCTCACACTTGCAGCACAATAAACCAGAAGTTCAGAATCTTTAAGGTTTTGATGTTTATGTATCATAAGAAATAAAGAGATGGACAAAGTTTTCATTCCTAGAGGACATCCGATTGATTGAAAAGAGAAAATGTCCAAACATGAACTGTACAGAGGAGATGAATACAAAATCTGAAGGATGCTTGAAAATGACAAAACACTAAAATGCAGAAAGCTGTTTCCTAACGATATTGCCTGTTGTTGCAGAACAGCTGGAGAAATTTCTCTCTGTATGCTCGGTTTAAGAAGAAATACATCACAGGATCCAGTACGCCGCTAATACAAGTGAGCGCAGAGGTGATCTGATTGGCCCTTTCCAGGGACACCGTGGCTACAGCAACATGGCCGTGTAGGTGAATTTGAATGTATATAATCCTGCACACATGGTAGGGCAGGAATGAAAACAGGAAGTTCATCATGATGAGCAAAATCACCTTCACAGCCTTGCTTTTCACCGGGTGTGTTTCCTGCTGCGTGAGTCTCCTCAGTCTCAGAAGAATCAGTATGTAGGAGATAACTATTGTGATGAGGGGAACAGAGAAAGCCACAATAGTGGAGACCAAAGCCATGGGAGTTGTTGTGTTTTCTAGGTACAACTTCTTGCAAACACTAGATGAGTTGCTGTGGTTGTTTTTTGAGAAAAGAGTGGGAATCATAAACATAATGACTGCCACCCACAGAATTATGACAGCTATGTTTGCATGCAAAGGCTTCCGGACTGACTTGGATCTTAAAGGTAAAAGCACAGCCAGTAATCTGTCCAGGCTGATGAAACTCATGAGGTACAGGCTAGAGTACATGTTTAGGTAGAAGAGGAAGCCTGACAGCTTACAGAGGATGTCTCCAAAAGGCCAGTGGTTGCCGGACAGGTGGTAAACTATACGCATGGGTAAAATGCCGACATAACAGATGTCGGCAATGGACAGATTCCTCAGGAAAACCTTGGAGGGAGACGAGGTTTTCTGGAGACAGAACGCCCACAGCGCCAAGGCATTCCCAGGCACGGCGATGGTGAAAATCAGCATGTAAAATATGGAGAGGACAATTCTCACAGATGTGCTGTGGGGGTCCTCCGCCTCAGAAATGTTCATAGTTGTCAAGGGTGAGAATCAGCCTGGTGTAGCAGAAAGTAGTTACTTAGCAGACGCATCAGCATGATAACATCACATACTATAAAGAGATTGTTGCAAAACACTTCACAATCACAACCAACAGCCATGTGCCTCTTTCAGTCACAGGATAGTGGAATTATTCACCACAACACATAGTGCATTATTAAAAACAAAACTAAGAATGAGAAGCAAACAACATCAAAGAATGATTTTAAAAGCATCACATGAAATGCCAGATGGATATAAAACCTTTTAGAAAGAGGAACCTCTCTTGTTTAACTAAAAGCAGAAAAGCATCTAAGCTATTAAAAAGTTAGAAATTGCACAGACTGTATATTTATATATAAAAAAATGAAACAGTCATAATTACAAAAATTACATTAAGGATAAGAATAAAAACAAGAATTAAAAAAATAAATGAAGGCACTTTTGTATAAAAAATATATCCACCCCTACTTCTTTAATCTAAACCTTCATTTGCTGTTGATGCAATAAGTTGCCCCGTCCCTCATCCTTTTACATTAAATTACATAGGCAATATTGATTTTAGTGCTCCTTATAATATTCAAATAAAGTCAGCAAGAGAGAATTTAAAGTCTATATCTTTCAAAGATGTTACAGAGCGTCATCATATTCTTACCTGTAGGAGCAGAATCATTTGATGCTGGACACAACAATGAAAGATACAAATGTGTGAGGAAGTGGCAGGTGATGTGAAGCAGAAGTGAGAACTCTTGTGGGCTGCACACAGACACACACATAGACGTGCACGCGCGCGTGCGCACATATATGCCTCCACTGAAGTCACACAGGAAACCAGAAACAACAGGAGCTCTATGCACACCGAGCATGCAAGTCTTTATTTACTACTCCAACACAGTTTTCTCTTCCACATTGCTGATTTATATCATGATTTAAAGCTTTACAAAAAAAAATTAGAGAAAACCAAATATTTACAAAATCTATCTGTGCAAACATAATTCTTCTTTTACACCACTCTCCTAAAGAATGTGAAAGGCATGCATACATATAAACTTTGGTATGTTAACAAAACTACTTGTCTTAGTAAAAGCATTTACTGTATGTACATATGGTTGAACTGATTAATCACTTTTCTTTTAGTACAGATTACAATGACAGCAACGATACATGTCAACAAAACCAAGACCAGCAGTGAAAACACTGAGGCCAACACTTCAGCAATCACACCATGACGAGTCATGTAAAGTAAAGTCCCCAAGAACTCATGACTGAGTCAGTGAAGCAAGTCATTATACAACAACTTTGGCAAATAGGCACAATAAAATCAAAACTTGTATTACTCATGATACCGGTTTTAAATCTGTAAAATAACTTGGCAGTTCATGTGGGTAAAACACAGAAATACTCTTAGAAAACTAAAGTTACTCATGTGTTTAACTTTAAAATGTGTGTATACACTTTGTATACATTCGTTAAAGGCATTTACAAGGGCTGCGCTGAATGTCTGGCAACATAAGAAATATAGAGGAGGATTAAATATGCTATTGTTATTCAATCTCTTATTCAAAAATAAAAAGAATTTGTACACATTATCCTGTGATTGTACATCAATTCTATTTTCTCCATTCATAACTACGGCAAAAAATATATATATTTTCAACACAATGAAAGCCTTTTCAACTGAACTATTAAGTGGTGAATCTAAGTATTTTTTAGCTACATTACAGAGCATTTTAGTCAAAAATATCCGGTACACCTTCAACAACGTCGAATCAAGTGTGATCCAAAATATGAAAGTGAACTTATAATGAAAGAACAAAAAAAAGCAGTGTGCAGATGCCAGTGTCAAATAAAAGCACAACTGAAGGAGTGCATCATTTAATACTTTTACAAAAACTATAAAAAAAAAAAACAAAGCAGAAAAACAAACCAAAAGTATAGTATATGAAACATGATTGAGTCTACCTGCTGTGCTGTAAAAGCCAGAGTGCGATAATGGGGCTAAGTGGTGTCCTTAGCTGCTGTGGCTGTCGGGATGCAGGACTTGCTGCTGCCGTTGTGGGATCTGTAGCTGGTGAAGCTGGGGGTGTGTATGGTGCGGATGCTCTTTCCGCCTGGGCCCAAAGGTGTGGGCGACAGAGGGGAGGGGGAGGAGGAGGAGGTGGAGGAGAATGAAGAGGAGGAGGAGGAGGAGTGCACTCGACCGTTCTGAGTCTGTGAGGAGAACGAGACAGCTTTACCTGTGTGCTGTGAGGGGAGTTTGAGGGAACCGTTAGACAGTGAGGGGATATGGGAGGAGGGCAGGGAACCGGAGCGAGGAGTGTGAGAGGACAGGATGGAGGACTTCGACAAAGAGGAGGAAGATGAGGAAGACGGGTTAATAGGATTAGTAGCATCTGAGCTTTGCGCAGACTGGGAGCTGCCTTTAGTGGAGCTAGGATAAAAAGCAGGAATTTTAGAGATGGGTATAGTAGGGGAAGTAGTTTTATGATCCCCTCCCACTCTTTTAGCACTTCCGTTAGCCTGCAAACAGATGCCAAACAGATACTGGTTGTCAAAAAAAATGGTGAGATAATAAATGTAAAAGGCATGGCGATGTTAAATAAAACTACAAGTTATTCACAAAGACATACACAATGACCGCACAATCATTAACATTACTAAGGCACAACTAAAAGACACCAAAAACAACATGTAGAGAAACTCTTTTCTTACTAGGAAGGTGAGAGATATTGAACTCAGACACACGTTATCAAGAAGTGGTTCACCGTAAAGGTTAGACAGTGCAATGGCAGACGGTCTGTGTGTTAGAGGCATTGTTAGACTAGGGTGGTGGGAAGGGTTGTGGGAAAAAAAAAAAAATCAGAAAAAAATGCATACAGGAGCCGGAGAGAATTAGAACTCAGGGTTAGAAGTTTGAAGAGTGACAGCCAACAGGGAAAATGTGGAGCTCAATTCCACTGAACTGCTGATGCAAGATGAGTGGGTTATGCCGAGGTCCTGACGGGAAGGAAATATGTCACCGTGGGGTTAAGGAAGCTGTGCAGTAACGTTGGGTTGGAGCAGAGGTGCATTGTGAGAACGGAGGAGCGTAGCCTAGCACAGGTCTGTATCTTAACATTGCCAGAAGCATCTTAGGATTTGGCGACACTGTTTAGGAACTCAGCTGTGATGGGAACTGAAGATGTGATGAGAACTCAGGTGATGATAGGATAGGATTCCACCTCTCTTTGCCTTTTTCCTTTTTTTCTCCCTTTTTTGTGTAGCCACCAACACAGTGAAAACCATGAGCAGTGTGGACATGCAGAAGCATACAGTACAGTGATGTTATGGGGTAACAGTCAAGAGTCAAACATGCCTTTGAGTCATTGCAGACTCAAGAAAAACATTAACAGATCCACAGTTGCCATCATAGTGGCTTTTTTATTATCATCACAAAACACTTGAAATCTCAGAGTTTTGGTAGTCATTCAACCCCTTTTATACGTCATGCTTTTGGATCCCTATATATAAATATATATATATATATATATATATATGTATATATATATATATATATGTATGTATTACTTTGCTTTTTTGCCTGTAGTCTCTGGTAAGACCCTACAGTAAAACTACCTGTCGGAACTGCCTCTGAGCGTCCTGGAGTTTTTGCTGTTTTCCTGCTTTGTCAGTTGTACCCGTCGACTGCCTGGACTTCGCAGACAAAGGGACAGGCATCCGACTAGTAGGGGAAGCAACACTGGTGTTCTGCAAGGGGATCCAAATGAAAAACAAAACAAGAAATAAAAAAGATAGAAAAAACACACCTCATTGGAAGTATGAAAAGTTAAGGCACAAACAGGTAAAAATAAAAATAAAATAAAAAAGAAACCTTTTCAAAAAATCAACACCAGTGAAAGACCATGCACCCGTTGGGACAAAAAAATAAAAAATAAAATAAAAATCAGTCAGTATACATATAGTACATGCAGTCAAGAATAAAGAAGTAACCAGAGCATCATGACAGTGTCTTTGATGATCAGTGCACCACTTGCTGAAAACCTCAGGAGTTTTAGCAGTGAACTGCAGGAGAAAGATGGTAGCGAGGAACCCAACAAATACCACTCCCAATCATTTCATTATGATTTCACAGAGGACCATTTCCAAGTTTTCTAAGCACTTGTGGATTAATGACTTTTTTTTAAAATTTAAGTGGTTAGCTTTGGAGTGAAGGTAGGTTTGAAAGTGAAAGAAGAAGGACCCAAAATCTCCTGGAGCTACAATAGCTAGAGAGAGACCTGTTGTACGGTGCTGGGGACACTGGGGACAGTGGTGGTGTTGGTGGTGGTGGTGGTGGAAGGGATGACTATAGGACGAGGAAGAAGTTGAGGTTTAATCTTCTTCTGAAATGAACCTTTGTTGGATACCTTAGGGCCAGGCCCTCTGGAGGTAGGGAGAGAGGAAGACCTCTTCAGCCCAGCTCCTTCTGAGATTTTCCCATTCCTTGGCTTAGCATCTTCAGTACTGGCTGGCTCGTCAGGGGACCGCGGACCCATCTCACTAATAGTGGTCTCCAGCTGCTTGATGGTCTGCTCCAGGCTGTCCAGAGTCTTGTAGGTGCTCTTTCGAATGTCATCCGTTCTGCAGAGGGCATCAGAGTTCTGCCTTTTTTGTTTTACAAATCCTGATTCCTTGGGTGTGTCCGCTAAAGATTTAGAGCGTGCAATCTCATATCTCTTTGTTTCTTTGTGCTGTTTGATTGTTCCATCAGATTCTTCCTCATCTTCATACACGACCACCTGTAGAGTCTTTTTTCCTGACTTGGTGCCTGCACGGATTGCATGCGTCAGTGCTGCCAGCTGTTTCTTCGGAAACTTAAACTTGAACTTCTTCTTGCCATCTTGCTTAACATCTCCATTTGTACCGAGGTTCTCTCCACTGTCTGTTAGTTCAGATATGGAAGAGGAGGATGATGAGCTGGTATGATCCACTGCGTTCTGTAAGGAGCCAATGGTTTTTCCTTCAACCACCTCTTTCCTTCCTTCCTTGACCAACGGCCCACCACTTCCATCTGTGTCCGACTCCTCGCTCTCCTCCTCAATGCGCTCTTCTGCAAGCATCCTCTCCAGTTCCTCCTCGCATTCAAAGATGGTGGATAGGCGCTTGTAGGCTGAGCGGATATCCATTGGTTCATCAAAGATGATTATGACAGGTTTCTTGTTAAAGCCATTGTCCTGTGGTGCTGTAGAATCTGCAGTGTTTCCTCTGTTTGTTGCGTTGCCGACAGTAACTGTCTGAACACTCCCCTTCTTGGCGCTGACCAATTCTTGGTACTCGCCACATGACAGGGCTTGGACTTTGGTGTTAGTGATCATAAATGCAATGTTGTCTGGTGGTGGAGGTGCCTCCTCTGCAGGTAGGTCTGGACTAAGACTCGTCCCGTCATCACTACTGTCGAGATTAGCTTGAGGTTGACCACTGTCCTCACTAGGAGTCTTTATTGGTGGAGTAGCAACCTGTTTATGTGCCTTTTTTACAACATCTGCTGTTGTGGATGCCACTGGCTCAGGAATTACATTCCTGCACGAGGAATCGTTCTCGTGATTCTTTTTGATTTTCTTTTCGGAGTTTTGAATTCTCAACATTTTTTTGAGAGCTTTTCCCTTCTGCATCTCGGCACTGGTCTTCAAGGATTCAGCGCGTTTAACTTGCTTCTTTGGCAGATTGAATCCGTTAAGTCCAACAGGCTTAGGTGATATAGGTGGAGGTGATTTGGGTGGTGGACTCAAGGGCGGCAACTGCGTTTGCTCATTGTCATTAGCATTGACATTTGACACCTGTGTTGACGGCTGTGTGGGCTCTCTGTGTTCTGGGGTGTCTTCTGATCCTGATGAGGGTTGCTGCTCTTTGGGAATCTGTCCAGTCACATAATATATGACCTGTGAGATTGAAATTGGAAAGCTGTTATTATCTTTAAGTCCTTCAAACTCTATAATGGAAAATAAACTGATTCAGGCAGAGGTTAAGCAAATGAAATTCATTCATACCCCTGGGCTGTGTCGAACAGTCGTGTTCCCGTTTTCATCTGTGTCTGGATCTTTATCCTCTCGACTGGACTCTGAGCTCTGGTAGGACAGTGTGTGATAATATTACTGCGCAACTGGTGTACCAAGTTGCAGCAGATTAACTTTGAATTCACAAAAGTGGTTGCAGAAGCAAGACTGTGGAGAAAGTGGAGCTCCAATCTAGACTGGAAACCACTCTCGAGTGATTGGAGTTAAGGTAACTTTTTAAGAGAAAAATGCTCTGGGGAGCGAATGTCACATGTTTCCAGGTCTGCAGTAGAGCTCTACCACCCTACAGTCTGCAGCCAGACCCTGCTCATCTACAGTGTCGAACTGAATTGAAAAAATTATATATTAGACGGGGAATGGATACGTTTTTACCATTTATAATTCTAAGACCTACTCTATTTTATATTTTACATGACCACTTTAAAAAAAAACATACTGTGCTCCTAAACGCTTCATAGAAATATGCATCAAGTAACTATTTTAAGGAAACGTCCTCAAAAGTTGACGCAATTAACTAAGGTATTAATAAATTTTCTGTGGTGTGACAAGGTTCCATTATGCCAGAGCTTTTGGGCTTACAGTTATTTCAAACAGCTAAAGAAATACTGTTAACCAAAGCAAAGTGTTTTTTTCATAATAGTTACCCTTTACCATTTTAATAACAAAGAGAAGAAGCTAATTCATAAATACCTGAACGCTGCCGATGCTGCTTTTCTGTTTCGCAGAGACTAAAGATTTTCTGTACTTCATGAAATGGTGTGTTCATCTTCTTGGTCATGCAGTATATTCTGCTGTTGCTATCACTATTACTACTTTTCTTTTTCTTCCTATGAAATAGCCTGAGTCATCGTTTCACAAACATCATGGTGTTATTGACATTAAAAACAAGTTTACCTTCAAAGTACGCCTCTAATTAGGTTCGCTCACAGAGGTGTTTTTAAGAGTGGGTGAAAACCTTTCACACTAAAACTTAAAATCTGCTATTCATGAGTTTCCATTTCTTGTGAGTATATTAAGTACTTGTGGTGGTTACAAGGGTGTGAAGCTTGAAAAGCAAACTGAAGTGAAGTTGTGCAAAGACAAAGAAAAATTTGAGGAGGGATTTGAAGAAAATAAACGAGGAAAATGAGCATGCAAAGTGGTCAGAGTGCCCCAATAATGAACCAAGTCTGCAAAAATGGGTTGTGTCTGCACATTGAGTTTTCACATATGATGCTTGGCTGATTTGTCAATCATGTTTGATCATGGTACTTTAGTTTTGTCCATATACATTATTTTGTATGACGAACTGCAATTAAAGAAAGACACAACACAATTTAATTGCCTGTAAGATACGAGGTAAAATACAGGGCTTTATTGATTTGGAAGAAAAGACAAGTGATAGTTAAATCAAACACATCATGCAAAAGACACAGCAGCTTTTCAGAAGCTCAGTTTTATGCAGACTTAATCCGGAATAAAACAATCCAAGCAGTGACATCCATGATAGTCAAAAGAGGAAAGAACACAAAGCAGCAAGGAGAGGAGATTTGTGGAGGTTTCTCTTGAGTCAAAGCAAAGGCACAGGGGTTGAAGAAGCGTTAGGAGACAGCGACTGATTGTATCAAACAGTTCGCAGAGGCAGGCGGTTAGCTGGGCAGCTGCATGACGGCGTATATGTTACCTTTTTCTCTTTGAGGGGTAACATAGCCCCTGGTCTTAGTTCTTTGATTTGGGGTTCAATTCGAGTGGCGGATTCTACCAAATTTTTCACCCCTAGATCCTTAACTGTGCACTTCTGGAAAACCTGAAGAATGGAGACAAGCGACAAGGACAGTGGGAGTTTTGAGGAGGGAGGAATTTTGAGCCTTTTTGCCACAGCGACAGCTGTCATGAGTGCAGCAAAGTGCCTTAGAGGTAACTTCTTTGGCAGCTGTAAGTGCCCATCCTTTGCCGTCTTTGTGGAAATCAATCACCACAGGAAGAAGCGAAATGCAACCAACTCCCACAATGCAGAAATCAGTAAACCTCACACAGATTGATTGGGTTTGCGCACATGTTTGATGGGACATGTATGAGCTTAAGTGTGTGTATGTGTTTGCATGCATCATACCTGGAGCTCTGCCATGATCTTATCCCCTTCATCCTCCTCTTCTCTGGCATCAGAAGCAGTGACAGGGGGAGGCGTGGCAGGCTTTGGCTTGTTCTCTGGTGGAACCTTTGTGGGCTTGGGTTGAGGAGAGGGAGGTGGAACATCCTCCTCACCCTCCTGTGAGTAGCCATATGAATAAAATGACCTCTTACATCACTTTTCAAAGCATAAAACACGGCAGCAAAGCTCTTTAAGGATTAGTATCATTGTATGACAAACAGTTTGAACAAACAAAGAACCTGGAGTTACATGAGAAAGTTGCCACCACTTCCACATTGTATTAGACCAGGTTTCATGCAACTCAGTCACCACGATGGTTCAAATGTGCATGCCCAGTGCACCCAGTGCTTATTGCTTTTCAAAATTTAAGAGTCTTCCAGTCTTGTTTGTGAGGGTCTAATTGTGCTACATTAATGCAAAACCCCCAGAAGGAGTTCTTCCTTCCTTCAGAACACACTGTTCTGGAACTCCAGAGTTCTTCCATTACTTAACATCATCATGAAACGCATTTGCATGAAGCTTGATTAGTAACTACTTAGTGATACTTCATAAGAGGAATGGGGAGCGGCTTGCACCCCACAATTTTTGTGAATCTGTTGAGAGAGATGTTTTAAAAAGACAGGAGCTAAAACTGAGCACCTCAGACAGAGGATGAAAAGCATGGGATGACAAAACGGATGTATTCACTGAGCATCAAGGCATGTCAGCTTCTGCTGAGTGACCGTTACAATAAATCAAAGCTGAGCTAATGGCTCTTTGCAAAGAAATAATTTCCCCTCTCTGTAGCTCCTCTCACCTGAGCTGTGGCAGTCTCCTTCCTGGTGGTGAACACCACCTCACCTGAGCGCGTCGTGGTTATGCCTGAGCTGGAGTTAGAAAAGGTTTTCCTTGGAGGAGGCGGTGGTGGCGACTTATTTGACTTGTCAGATCCCTGTCTGGTCAAACTGTCAGCAGCTGCTGGCTTGATGGCAGTCTTGGAGGGTCTCTCCAGTGATGGCTTGGTGGTTTTATCTATCAGAGGCTTCGGGAGCTTCTCAGGCCCCTTCTTGGATTTTTCTGAGTGAAACCCTGGCTGAGGCTCTTCTGCCATACAGATAAATGAAATCATATAGAACGTTAAGCTGCGTTGATATTGGATGTCTCTCAGTTACATATCCTGTATGTTTAATTTGTACCTGATGGTGACTCGGTGGGGCTGTGAAGCCCTCCTTGCTCGACAATACCAGCTGAAGGCAGTGGTTGGTTCTCTTCCAAGTCTAGACTTGGGATTCCCTTCAACATGTTGGCTTGGGCTTCTTGAAGGATCTTCTCAAACTCTTTTCCATCATAATGACCCATGTTCTGTCTTTTCTCTTCCCACTCCTTCTCTGCTGCCTACATATGTTACAAGAAAACCATTAAAAAATGAAAAGATGTATCTTAAACTCTGTGTAATAAACTGAAGGACAGCTGTTCCTTAAATATCAGAACAACTATCTACAGGAGAAATGGTAGAATGATGTGATTTAAAGGATGCTAAAGAAGGAAAAAGACTCTCATGCAACTTTAACTGGAAAAAATAAGAACACAACTGAACATACCTCTATGGACATAGCTCTGCTTTTGCTTTTGTCCTGACTGTTTTGGAGCTCCTCAATAACGAGATCCTGATGGGCAGCGCCGTTACCATTATTCATTGAGCTTGCATGGGTCTTCTTATGGCGAGCAGGACTCGGTGGATCTGAGGTCACCCCTTTAGGGGAGTCTCGGCCCTGAGTCTTGCTCAAGTTGGGACTGGGGACAAGAGTGGGGCTGGGGGTGAGTGGAGGACTGGGCTGAGCTGTCAAAGCTGCAGATTGCTGGGACTGCTGCATGTGAACTGGGGAACTCTGGACATGATGGATGACCACTGGCGAGGAGGGCATCACCTCTGATCTGATGGTGGAGCTTTGGGGCTCTGGTGGGGCTGAGGTTGAGCCAGTCTGAGCTGACGATGGGGGAGCTTCTGCAGGTGCCTCTGCTGCTTTGGCAGGACTACAGCCCAGTGAGGCATTAGAGGGAGGATCAAGTCCTTTCTGAGAAAACTCAGTTGCAGATCTACAGAGAGAAGCGAAACAGTATGTTGTACAATTCATATGGAAAAATCAGCAGTTAAACTCCCCCGAATTCTATGATGAAACGTCTTGTTTAGCGTAAAGACAAATAGAAATGAGCCACTGCAATGTTCAACCATTACATTTATGTGTCAGCTAGGTGAGGGGGAGGAACTAAATTGAGCTGGATGTCGCATATTTTTATCCACACAATGTCCTTTGAGGAGGACAAAGGCTAGCCTGCCAGTTTAATCAGACAGTACAGTCGCTCACATCACAGGCTCCTCTAAGAGAAAGCCTTTTTGATTTCATCTTCAATCCCATGCTCCCCCTCAGCCCTCAACCTCCATCATCTGTTCTTCTGGTCCACACTTTATCTCTCTTTTTTCCCCTACCTTCTCAGACTGCTAAGCATCTCAGTCAGGCTCTTGACCCGTTTCAGCATGCTGTCCAGTTTATGAGGCTCCTCCTTCAAAAACTTGACAGCCTCCACCTCCACCCTGAGTACGGCTCGCATCCGGGTTTGCAGGCCTGGGAATTCTCCTGAGGGAAGCACAGATAACGAACATGAAAGCTAAACTATCTGCTTCCTGATTATTCTTACCTGATTACTTAGTTGGGGGGTTTTGTGCAAAATAAGAAAAAGTATCAGACCACAACTACACAACTCATGTTAATAAATTTGTAGAGGGTGTCAACTAGAGGCTAAAAAATGGAAATCAGAAACCCGATGATTACCACTGGGGATACACAATGCTTTGGCTTTGATTGTGTTTATATGCAGACATGTGGAGAACAAAACATCAGCCATCTTTTAACAACAATTTAGATTTTTACCTAGATTTTCAAATTCCTGCAATTACAACATAACCATCATACATGTTGCTGTTTAAATAAGAGATACTCTGAGTCTACAAATAGCTGTTGGTATAAAAGAAAGATTTAACCAAAAAACAACAACATTATTTTACCTTTGAGCCCTGCCAGAGATTCCCCCACCTTCCTCAGAGTTATTGCACCCTCCTCAACATCCTTTAGGGTCACTGCTCTGTGTGTTGTTGCCAAGTCCTTCTGCAGAGAGCCTACATATTGCTCAAGATCACTGCAGACACAAGAATAAATACAAAAGAATTTAGAACTGAGAAATGTATACTTTTAAACTTCTTCTTAAAAAGCCCATTAAAACACTAGACTACGGCACTAAAAACTGTAATATATTTCTTGATAACTTTCTCAATTTTTTTCTTTTTTTTATTTGCTACTCAGAAGTAATTGCACTATACAAACACCAGGGGGCAGGACAATATTATTTATCTCACACAGAGAGCGGTGCGAGCAAACTTTGTAACATCATCCATAAAAATGAAATATGTACATCATACCTAAAGAATGAAAATAAAGGACTCATCTCTTCAGATCACTTTACGAACTACATGAGGTTGTTTGCTCGGTGTAAATATAACATGAAAACCACAAATGCTTAGACTTAATAAGGACTTTTTTGTGAAAGAATTCCACCTTACATAGAAACATAAAACAGGGCCATTTGAGAAAGCTGCCTATTCTTGGGGGGAATGTGCGGAAAGATAACATTGTCAGCAGCGTTAGATTGCACGAGAGGAGCTAAAATGGTGTTTCATTGTGGCCGGGCACCCTTGAGAAACACTCTTTTATACATGTTCCCTAAAGCGGGAAAGGCAATGAGACACTGAGTAAAATACCCAGTTATGCCAAGGCCTGTTAGGAAGAGGGATGATGGAAACTGTGGCTGAAGGAAACAGATTTCCCTTTTGTGTGAAGCTTACAGCAGACCAACAAAAAGAGAAGAAAATAGTTTATGTTTTCATAATGCACATTTCTGTGTCAGAGTACAAGAGGCAGACACAATCGTGAAATATTAAAAAGTGTTGTTGCTTGACAAACCATCATGTATTTTTTTTCATAGTGAAACTATGAGAAACAGAGAAACTCAAAGTGTATCATTTGTTGAGTTACAATCTGATGTGGAAGTAAACTAGTTGTAAGCAAGAAGGACAAATGCTGGATATTTGTGTTACGTAGAATCTTTTGTCCACTAGACGAACGTCTGTTGGTGCCTTCTACTGCTACTTTTCAAATGTCTTTATACTACTAGTAGGTTTCACACCACATTTCCTCCCTCATCTAAAAGTAAAGCAGCCCTAATTACCAGACCTCATTTAAGTTGCAAATATTTTGTTTGCTTAAATAAATAACAGAGCTTTATCTGTGTCTTATCCACTGACTTCCTCCAGTTAATTTCTCCAGATTCCATGAACTGCTATCACAGTGTTTACTGGATATGCTCATCACTGTCTAGCGAGATGACACGCTTTGACCTTTGCTTTGTAAACATCTAAATAATAAGGATTCAATTACTGCTCACTGTTGGCAAGGTGAGGCGGATGAATTAAAATAAGAGCAGGGTAGAGTAATTACTCCATAGTTGGGCCTATTGTTCTTGACTGCTGTCTCTGAGACGTAGGCGCTGCTTGCTTGTATAAACCTGTGAGCTGTAATTTGGAGGGTGTTGGCTTCTTGAAGACTTTGGAGTTGAATAGCTCAGGTGATCTGCAGAAGATGAAACCTTCTGGGGATTTTCCTACAAATGGAAGAACATTGACTGGAGCCACATGGGTGTGTCTACCGCCAGCTCTAAAAGCTTATGAAAGGCTTTGTTTTGCAAAGACAGCCCTTTTGTGCATTTATTCATTTCAGACTAAATAAAATGAGACATTTGTTTTGTTTAGCTGGTAAAACCCTGTTTACAAGAAAAGTTGGAATAATACATGTGATGCAATTAATCTTAGAGCATCCGAAGAGTTGAAGATCTTTAGAAAAAGTATTTGTTCATTTGTCTTGGAACTGCTACATTTTGAGAATTCAATGTTTTTTTTGCTCCTGCTTGATATAGGCTTCATCTGTTTCCTAGTTCTTTGTGTTTTTTCATGACATACTGGTTCAAACATTTTCAGTGAGTAACAGGTCAAGACTGCAGTCAGGCCAGTTTAGCATCTTAACACTGCTGCAATATGGCAGGATGTGATTTTACATAGTTTCCCTGAAAAAAAACAAAGCCTCTTTTGAAAAAAAAAAAAAAGGTCTTAATTACAGCATATGTTGCTCCAAATCTTCTATATATCATTCTGCATTAATGTTGCCTTCAAAGAGGTGCAAATTACCCATTCCACATCCACTATTTCCTCCCTATGAGCTCACAGATGCCGGCTTTTGAAATGTGAACTGATCCTTGTCCTCATTAGTCTGGAGAAAGTGGCACCCATGGTTTCCTCCAAAAAAAGTTTCAAACTTTGATTAATCAGACCAAAACACAGTTTAAATGAGCTCAATCCCAGAGATGGAAGTGGTTTTACTGGATCATGTTTATGTAGTTTTAATTTGCACTTGAAGATGCAGAGTTGAGTCGTGATCACTGATTATGGTTTTCAGAAATGTTCCTGATCTTGTTCACTTGTTTCCACTCTGGTACTGTCTGTTTTCAGAGAAATGTTGCCTGATGGCCTCACAATGCCTGCATCAAAATAAAAATGTATACTATGTAAATGTATAGTCTAGTATATATGTAAATGAAATAAAAAAAAAGCAACCTAAGACAATCTTTGTAATCTGGGCTTTTCTGTTTCACATTTTACACTGCATTCATTTTTTTTGGTATGTGGCGCACCACAAACAGCCTTACC
Organism: Arrhamphus sclerolepis; assembly: GCA_037176975.1. Lineage (NCBI taxonomy): Eukaryota > Metazoa > Chordata > Actinopteri > Beloniformes > Hemiramphidae > Arrhamphus > Arrhamphus sclerolepis. The sequence continues at coordinate 10,300,406 of JBAMYA010000013.1, forward strand.
CAAGTTGTGTGAGAACACGTTCCTCTAGACCCAAGTACTTGTTCCTGTCCTCTTCGACCACAGCCCTCTGCCTCTGGACAGGGTCCTCCATGCGCCGCATGGCCTCTGCCAGTTTAATACCGATTTCCTGCTCTGCCCTCTTCAGCTGTACCCGTAACACCTCCTGATTCTGGAGCTGCGGGGGATGTACGCAATGAAATTAGATATTAAAGGATCCTACAGGCTAAAAAAAAAAAAAAAAAAAAAAAACGGAAAACGGAGCGCTAAAAGTACACAGATGTACACATGCTCTCATGTGCACACAGGTGGATGTCTGACCAAACCACCCTAACAGTGTGAATAAGTGAAAAGGACAAAGGGGTCTTGCCTGCAGCTGCCTCATCTGATGAAGTTGCATCCTGAGGTCAGAAACATTCTTCCTGAACTGCAGGAGGTTGACCTGGAGAGGAACTGAGCTCTTCTCTGATGGAGCTTCAGTGGTTTTGGGAACCAAGACCGGAGAACCACCTGGACCAGAAAAATAAGAAGAAAAAGGAGTGGCTTGAAAAACAAACTTCAGCAGCAGTAACTTGAAGAAATAATTTTCTTTACATTATCAGTCTCTCACATCCGTGTGAAAGAATTATTTACAAAGTTGCTTCCACTCCAGGCTCGCAGGGATTTGCTTATGCACAGCCCTTTTAGGGTCCCACCACAGTTCTTCAGTCAGGTTGAGGTCTGAACATTGATTATTATCATTATTATCATTATCATTTTTACATTTTCTGCTATGGATTTGCTATTACAACATGCTCGGGAAGACAGACTAACCCAACCTTCAGCTGGGAGACACACGGTCTCACATGTGACTCTAGAAATCTTTGGCACACAGAGGAGTTCATGATCGACTCAGTGAAAGCAAGGTGCCCAGGCCCTGTGGCTGCAAGACAAACCATCTCAGTGTTTTGGCTCATACAGATGCAACTTTGCAAACCTAAGCCATGCTGCCATGTTCTTTTCAGAAAAGAGGCTTTCTTTCTCGTGACAACCCTTCCAAACAAATCATACTTGTTCAGTCTCTTTAATTATACTGTCATTTACTCTGACATTTAACATGCCAACTGAGGGATGAAGACGCTGAGCTTTTTCTAAATACGCGCTGCACAGTCTGACCTCAGAGTGACCTTGTTGAATAATATTGACTGATGGGCAGCAGCTATTGTTTCTTTCATTGCTGATGTATTTCCACCTTGGTGTTGTGTTAAGACACACCTGAATGCTCCAGACCATCAAACTGCCACAACTTCTGCTTTTCCAGAAGTCGCTGATGATCAAATACTCATGTGCACTCGATTAGCAGGATCTGGCTGCTACTAAAACTCTCGAGCAGTGAGGATGTGCATAAGGTAGTGAGGGTGTTGCACATTTTGACTCGGTTCCTGTTGAAATATTAATTCTGAGCATGCACGTATCCGTTTATAAGAGTTGGTAAGGTACCTTTAAAACGATTAAAAAAAAGAAACACAAATATGTGCTTTCTTTTTTACGTGTTGACAACAGTTACTGTTCTATTAGCTCTTTATCACCAAACTAAAGAACGAACAACAATTATTGGACAGTCAATAGCAGCAAAAAGGTACTTTTTTTATCTAAGAAGAGGAAAAAAAACTCACTACTTACTAATTTCCAAATCCTGTCTGACTCAGTTTAAGAAATGATTAGATTACACACTTTTCCTAGTCTGGCTTAATATGCTAAATGTCAAGCAAAGATTTCTGGAACTCTCTGGGACAACGTTTTGGAGTTGTTGTTTTTTTCTCTTTTGCACAATGAGCACAAAAATACCAGCAGTTACATTGTGTGGAGCTTTGAAATGTCTGTCAACAGCAATTCACAGATGGAGAATGGGCTGAAACTATGGGAACCAGTAGAGCTAATATTTGTTGTTTGGATAAAAAGGAGCTAAATGACTGACAACATCAACTCAGACTCCTACGCGAGATTTTACTTTGAGGAGACTAAGTTGTTTTCAAATTTCATCTAAGTCAAAATAAACAGACGATGGGCTATGATGGAGTTTATATGTTATCTGATTGACTTGTTAGGTATTTCAAAAGAAACCAAAGTCTATTTGCATGACTACAAATCTTTAGTCAAGTGAAAAAAAATTCTTTAAGAAGCAATTTCCTTAACTTCAAAAATATGTAAAATGAAAGACTGTGAGGTGATAAAAGAAGAAACTTTTGTTTCCGCAATAACAAAAATCTAATCACGCCATCTGTTTTGCAGATTCCCAGACTTGAGATGCAGGTTTCAATGTAAACCACTGAGATCCAACAAAAGAAGCGTGTTGACGCTAGGGTAGGTGGGGGGGGGGGGGGGGGGGGGGGGGGGGGGGGGGGGGGGGGGGGGGGGGGGGGGGGGGGGGGGGGGGGG
>JBAMYA010000013.1:10304918-10341567 GCA_037176975.1 Arrhamphus sclerolepis
GTAAGTATAGATGGACTGAAGAGAAAAGTAAAAAGATTAAGTACGGGAACAGTAGCATATGGAGCGTTCATAGTGAAAATAAAAATAAATAAAGACAGTTTGATGAAAAATTTGACAAACAATAGAGGTTAAAATGATGTTAATGATGTTAACACGCTTCATCATCATAGCACAGAAACAGAGTTTGACTGCAGTCACAGACATTTTAGACTAGCTAACAGGGACTTCACAGAAGAGATGCAAATGCAAAGAGTTTAAATGCAGCCAAGTAAAACAGACAGAGGCCAATTATGGTGAGAGATAATGATCTTAATATAGGTTCACAGATAATCCTATTTCCTCTTCACAACACTGTTTTTTCTAAGGCTATTATACATAGGTATTATGAAGGTAATTTGTCTTTCCTGCTCTGACTGAATCACCTGGCTTTTAATTTCTTCATTTCTCTAAAGGTCTCTCTCTGTCATGTTTTGCTTTTGCTTACCTTTGAGACTCCTTGGTGCCACTAGTGTTTGAGCCCTTTAAAAGTGCATGCTGAACAAGACCAGTCAAGCTGGCAATCTGTTGCTCCATAGCCTTCATTCGCTCTCTGCAGAAACATTAGAAAACTGCTGATATCACCACTGCTGCTATCGCAAATATCAGCTCTTTCTTAAAACGAGAGGGCTGTCAACAAAACAACTAAAAATGTGTTATCTGGTTGGCCATTTCATGAGTGGATAATTGATTTCTTTTCTTTTATTGATTTGCAATTATGTTTGAGCAAATCTTAACCGTTGAATGAAACAAGAGAACTGGGGAAAGTATCTTGGCTTAGCCACGAACTTCTGGAGTGAAATATCTCATTTGATCTACTTTCTGGTCTTGGTAGAAGTTGAATCCTTATGAGAGAAATCTAAAATATTTGAGCCACGGAGGAATTATTAATCTCAAAAAACATTTACTGAGAGTCAGTCAGAGTCTGATTTGTTTCATCAGAATTACAGAGAAGGGTTTAGTGGTTCAGATGTTATGGACCTATTTCAATGACCCATTGGGTTTGGGAAAGATAAAGGTGAGGGACCTGTACTTATCTTTGCAGACATGCATGCACATTTTACAAAATTCCACTGCCAACAAAAAGGAATTAAATATATTCATCAAATATTAAGGTCTAAGCAGGTAAGCTGCTGCATCCCATTATTATTTTTTCTCCAGCAAGAGGTGATCGGCATTACTTTCATTAAAAAAAAGAAAGAAAAACAAAATGAAGGTAAAAAGAAACTCCTTCACAGGAGTTCATGATTTACAGACATTTCAAAATTAATGCACCCAGCAAATTTAAATACTTGATCAGTCATGACTCAAATGTACCGATACCAATATCTTCTAATTTCACTGTTCTAATAGCATCAAACTTAATCACGTTAATTTATATGGCATTTCTGAGAAGTGTGTTAAATTGTGCACAATTCCAGCATTGGGAGAGCCACAGTTGACACATGTCAATAAATGCCAAAAACCGCAAAATTTGACATAATCATAGTTGGGTGCATTTGATGACATATTCTATTGTGCCAGTTGGCTTTGGCATCAAGATTTTCACCAGCAGCCAATCAGCAGTCTTATACTCATTCCCAGTATGTAGTTTATGTATGGAACAAATCAGCCACTAGGGGGCACATTTGTGGGTGTGGCCCAAGGTCACTCTTTGGTCAGCATCTTGTGATTTAATGATCCCAACTTAATCAAGGTTGGTACTAACAATCAGTATGTGATTCTTTGGATGCAGACCAACTTTTGTCTACAGGTTGCCATCACGTGTTGCCATTACCTGAATTGTGAATGAACTCAGATTAAAAAAGAATAAATTTGATATATGCATGCAAGTCTTATTCAAAATACGACAATATTGAAAGTCTCTACTGGCTGAAGCCACTCAGCCACGAGCTGCTATTTCTGCAAACTGCCTGGACCTAGATGATTGCTACTTGGGGCTAAAATGTTTCCAAAACTTTCTGCAGACCAGTGCAGTTCCAGGGCCACTGGTGTCTTTATCTTGCAGAAACTAGTTTGATTTATTAAAATATTTTGTGAATGACTTTTGCAGCTAAAAAAAAAAGCTCCAAATTAAAAGGTAGGTTCAACATAAATATAATGCAAAACAGTCGCATTTAAGCCCCAAAGGTGCCATTTTAAAAGAATTATAGTTGTATTACAAATAAGACTTGAATAAATTGACAATGACCAAAACTAAGAAAGCCGATCCACCAAAATTAGCATTTGGATGTTATCTTTCCAAGAGTATGGAAGAATATGGAAACAAAATAGAAACTAAGTTTTATAGCATTTAATACATATTTACCCTTTACTTTAATATTTGTGATTTGTATGTTTATGAAATGGATTTTTCACCAGGAAAGTTCAACTGACATATTACAGCAAGGTACAATGCAACCTACTAGATTCAATGTTACCCTCCAGAAAGAAATGAACCATTAGGTTGATGCTCGAAGTGAGGTCTTATTGCTTTCTAAATAAAACTAGAATCATTCACATGTGTTGGTCACCAAGAAGTAAGTCGAAAAGACAACATGACAAAGCCAAAACACCGCAAAGGAAAATAAGGAACCTTGCAATTAGAACCTGGAGGTTGGAAAACAGAGCAACTTTTGTCTTCTGATGTAATCACTTATCTTGAGGAAGGATACGGGGCATGTTGAGGACACAGGCTGGATTGTGCTTATAGCTACAATGGACACAAGGCTTATGTGATCACAACAATGCCTTACTACATAATCACACAGCGTATTACACATTAATAAATTCTATGACTGTTTAAGGAAACTGGGCGAGACTGTTTATTTTGAAAGTTAAGCACAGTATTCCATTTCTCTACTCTTTTGAAATATTCCCAGAGTTTGCATTATGGGGGTTTTAGGCCACCCAGGTGGTTCAGCGTGATCAGTTTCACTGGGCTGGTTATTTCATATACTCACACAACCTGGTCAATATTTTCTTTGCACATAGTCCTTGTAGATTCCCTTAAAGGGAAGCCCTGCTCTCCTGTGTTTATGTGCTCTCAGTCAGAGCAGAAAAACCTAACACAGGTACTAAAATATCTGCTAGATAATCTAAACTGAGGAGACCCTGCAGAGAGATTAGCGTTGGAACAATGTTCAAAGCGTAACAGAAAAATATACAGCGGTTTAATGGAACTTTCTCATATTATCCTGTGTAGTTGGTGGTAGCTTTATTACGTCTGGGTCTACAGTCTTGAGGGTCATCAACACTGTCAGCCCCAGAAACCTAAAAGACTGTGAAAACCACGATGAGCGGCCTGTACACACAAATCAAACTTATACGCATGGTCATTAGTCTGCTTAATTTGAGCCTGATGCTGAAAGACAAGGTTATACTGTTGCCGTTTGTCATGGATGATGAAACAGGAACTCAGCAGCTCATGGTTAGGGTGAAACTTGGATGCAAAATTAGTCCATGCTGCCATGCAATGTCTTAATTTCCATGCCCAGTTCCAACAATCCAGCCAGCTCAGTGTCAATAACATTTGGTCACTTACCGTGTCTGATGGTCATTCGGAGGAGGAATGGGTCCCTGGGAATGAGCCAAGGGCTCCGAAACCACAGGTGATCCCACGCTGTTCCTGGGCTTCGTCCCCATAACTTCCTCCTTCCTGAAGGATTGCCGCACTGGTGAGCTTCTCTCAATGGGAACACTATGAGGTGGTACGCCATGAGGAGGCCCACTATGGATGTCAATCATTCGTACTTCAGTCATGCGGTGAGGGGATGGAGGAGGAGTCTTGGAACCCAAAGTAGGCAGCTGGCTGTTTCTGGACTTCTGTCTGTACAGAGATGGGTGATCCATAGTGTCTGTGGGGCTTGGCCCACCATAAGAGCTTGTAGAACGGATGGAGGCACGGTGAAATCCCCCCATGCCATGTTCTGGACCATCCATCCCAGGGGTGGGGTGTGGTCCATGGGCTGTAGCCATGCTAATTCGTCCCTCTTGGATCAGGTATGGATCAGCATACAACCCTTCATTACCCCTGGTTAGACTGTGGCTCTTGCCACCCATGTCCTCATCTGGCTTGACATCCCGTCTTTCCAGGATGGCGCTGGGACAAGGAGAGATGGAGCGGGCTGAAGGGTTGGCATTAGACAGACGATCCCTCGGGATGGTGGCATTCCCGGGTATAGAGCCCTGTCGTGGTCCAAATGGGATCCTGGAGGGGGAAGGGGGCATGGAGTGAGGACTCGGGGGAAGTGCTCCTTGCATGGCATGGTGAGCTGGGGGACCCATAGGTGGATGCCTTAGAGGGTGCTGACCATCACGGCCAGAAAGCGCCATCTCTCCATGCATCTGAAAAACCAAGAGTGCCGTAATATTATTACAAACTGACAAATACTTTTTTGTTCCTCCACAGAGTAATACTAATATACTGGGAAAAAAAAAGCTCTAAATGCAAGGTTGGTCAGAAAACCAGGCTTCATAATTTTGTCGGTTTAAGAGCGTCATCTTCTATTTGTTCTGTGTATATCTTATTTATGAACCAAGGTTGCCCTTGAAGCAAAAACATCCACATAACTCTAACACTGTTGCTTTTTTGTAGAAAAATACACTGTCAGCAGTCTTGACAGAGGAAGAACGCAGGTACTGGCAAGGCTACAAACACTGGGTTCGGAATATTTCCCTTTAAGTTCTGATATTATGCCTGCAGGCCCCTGCAAAGCAGTCTTACAATTCATAAACACAATATTCTTTCTTTGGCTGAAAATTCGGCAGGTTTTGTTTTTTAAATAAGAAGTGACTTACTTTTTCAGCTTTAAACAAGTTAGCTCTCCTGGAGATAAGGCTGTGGTTTCTAAAAAAACCATGTAAGGTTGGTTCCCTTTGCAACAAGATCTGCCAAGTCTCTTTGCAGTACTGGGTCTTTAATCTTTGGCTCGACCCCATACGTCAATCATTAAAGATTAATGTACAAATATGTGGGGTGACCTTTTATGATAAGGGAAAACATGCACTCAGGTTGATGGAAAAGAAACCTCAATGAAGCCAAGCTCAACAGGTACACAGCACATGTGAGAAGGAAATCTGTTTAATGTTGTAAGCCACCTATTACATATCCAACACTATTGACAGCATGTCACAGTTCTTCATGGCTAGATGTGTCTGATCTTTGATTTGATTCATCTACATTTATTTTAACAGCTTGCATAAAGAAATGTACCCTTTGGAAAGTTACAGAACAAAATCTTTGTATGTCTGATTAGAAGAACACACTCAGATTCTACTGTTCTAGAAAACATCATATCCTCTAACCTAAGAAGACAAAGCCAAGCTGAGGGTCATATTATAAAAGCAACAAAGATTTCATCCCTAGATTGAGTTACCTTTAGACAGAACTAAAATGAACAAATACACCTGAAATTAGATTAACTAGAGATAAAGACCCGCAATTTATGATTGCTGCGCGAGATAAGACTGCACAGGAGGGTGTCACATGTACAGCTGAAGCCAATCCAGTTTTCTTACTTTCAAAACAAAAAGCTATTGTTTCTTTTTCAGGATGACTCATGCGTTACACCTAGCAGCCAAGACAAGTCAAAAACCCGAACGTAAAGATCTTATAATAAAAAAAAAAAATTCCAGGTACAGTTCTTGACACAGTGCTTTTTTAGTCTTTGTCTATTTTGTTCCAGGGCACCAAGACAGATTATCACAGTGAAAGGAACAATAAAGTGGGTGTGCCTTTTGCGTGTGCAAAAGCACGTGTGATAGCGTGAACTGCAAACTTACAGTTGGTCAAGAGTTGTTCAACAACAAAAGCATCATGCTTGGCTGTGATAACATACAAAAGGAAAGGAAGGAAAGAAGCTTGTTAGAAGTGAAAGTTCACACAGCCTGTCAATGTGGCTGCCACAAGACTGGCCAAGCAGCAAAACACATAAAAGGAAATCTGAAAAGCACTGTACCATTACAGACCATCATCAAACCCTAATGACCTCCATTGTTCAAGGTACTTGCACTGCTAAAATGAAAGGCTGTACTTTTAGGGTTTCAGAGTACTTTCAGAGTTTTAGATCAGCAATTTCAGGTTTTAGCGATTTCTTGCCGATCCCATTCGTCTTCGGTACACAAACCAAGATATCTTAAAATAGCACAGATTTTGTTGTGCTATTAATCATGAACGGCCTTGAGACAAAACAAAGAAAAATAAATACATGAGCAATCATATCATTCAAGTGTGAAGCTGAGACGAGAACATCTGTGTAAGTTTGACACACAGTCATTTTCCACTGCGGTATTCAGCCTCCAATAATAGGGGAAGCCTGTCTGATTTGTGTGTACAAAGTTGCCTCGATCTCTTGCTGCGTCAGCGACAGATAGGCTTTCTGAAATAATTCACAAACTGTAGAAGCTGAGAATGGGCCAAGTTAAACAGAGAGAGATGTCCTCTGCTGTCAAGGTGACATAGTTGTTCATTTTCACTGTTCCTCTGTTCTTCTTTGGAGGTAGGAACAGAGGCAAAACAAAGGAAAAATTACCTCTGTGGGTAAAGGCAAGCTGGCGAAGGTGAGTGACAGGAATGACGTGGGTAAGAACGGTTGTGTTCTACTGTGCCAGTTCACCTTTCTACACAGAGCTCATCTCCTGCTTATTACAACCTTCGAAGGCAGAACAGAGACAAAAACGCTAGTTCCATAGTTCTCCCTCACAGTCATTCACATGCAAAAAATTATTTGTGCATAAATCCCACCTTCAAAGTGCTGGGCTAGTGGCTGTAAGAGAAAGCGAGATAGAGGTGCATCAACTCATTGGGCAGAGAGGGTATTTTGCTTCTCTTTTCCACCTCCTACGTCTGTGAGATTGACTTTTCTGCCATTCCCTCTCCAAAAACAAAGCACAGAACTAAACAGAATACTGAGCATGAATTGAGAGTGTCTGAAACAAGCCAGCAGCACTGATATGAAAAGATGTACAGAGTAAAGGAGGCTCATTGCAGCAACTACCAATGAGACTCTCAAACAAGCTTCTTTGATTTCTGCCACCTACACAGATTAAAATTTATTTATTATTTTTTTGAAGAAAGTAATAACTACCCTGAGTCCCACAGTTTGTTGCTATATTGAACAGATGAACAGTGGAGAAAGGCTCACTGCAGACACCGCTACCGTGAAAGAACAACTTAAGCCTCAACAAGTGAAGGTACTTAATGTCTGCATATACCTGCACTGGTGTGTGTGGGTATTTCTGTGTGGGTATAATTTACACTTCAGTGTTGTTATTTTGTAAATATGTACAGTGGAAAATAAGCTCCCTGCAGTGCCTAACACCCTGATAATATTGCTTTGTTTGCACAGACTGAGCTTATTGTTATAAAAAGATAATTGCACATTTTATTTTATTTTCATTAAATTTGGAAAAGCGAAAAAGCATTGACAAAGTTGACTTTATTTCAATGATAATAAATCAAATATAATAAATACAAAAGAATGGTTTTGATATTTTCTCTTTTTTTCCAATTGAAGTTTCTTTTTGTTTTCTTCATATTTTGTTGTAGTCATGTTGGGGCACAAGTTGGGAGGGGCTGTAAAATTTTCTTACTCCAAAAAAAAAGGAAGAAAAATTACGAACCAATGCCTTACGGTGAACATATCTGAGGTAAACTCACAACTGAAACACTGTTTACAAAATATCTCTCAGCAATGTGCGCATAACACAACCACTATTGATGACTAGACTGTGAAGATAAAGAAAGCAGCGTTTTGCATAAGATAGAATTCGGTACATTAATATAAAATAGTATTTGAGAAAGAAAAATCTTTTTCATCTAATGAACTAAAAGACATGAATATTAAAAAAAATCATGCACAAACCGCTGCTTATCAAGCAGCTCACCAGTTTTCATTTGCCATCCACATGTCCACCATTTATCACTCACTGACAGACAACAAGCCTGTTTTGATAACCAGAAACAGCTCCATATGGGCTTCACAGGGCAGAAAGCTAAAATCAATAACAGAAGGGATTGCTGAACCACATCTAAGATGTGGCATTCCTGCAAGACTAGAGGGAACTTGATACCGCTCTCTATACTGTATCGCCACCGAAAAGTGTTTTAACAACGTGCCTCTTATTTTGTGTCGCCACGTTTATACTCTGAGAGTGAAAAAAGTAAAATTGTGTGGGAACCAAAAAGTATTTGTACATTTAATCATACATCTTAACTTTCCTTTTTTTCCCTTGAATCTATGGTGAATCTTGGATTCATGTCTTAGTCGTCTTTTGCAGCAACTCTCAGTACCGCGCCACACAAACAACAATGAAATTAGCTCATAGAGATGAAAGAGATGACTAAGAGGCTCAAGAAAGTGATGATGGAAGAGAAAAAGAGAGAGTCACCGAGCAAGAGACTGAACAGGAGTAAATCTTAGACATCACTGCACAAGAGACATAATCTCAACATTCATATGAGTTAAAATAGATCTTTTGGCTACTTTAAAATAACCAACTGTAAGGCTTAAGTACATGTTTAAAACTGTGAAAAAAGGGGGTTTTGGCTTCTATAAAGACATGTTATGAAATTAGGTTAAAAATAATAATACAAATAATACACATCATTGATTTTACATCATCTTCTGTCTTCAAACAATCATGATGTACTATTGCGATGTTGTGGAGTGTAAAACATGTAGCCTAAAAGTCAAGAAACAGCACATCTATCCCTTCATGGTTGATGTTTCGTGGGTAAAGTGGGCTGAGGAAGCCACTAGTGCGGGGAAGGCCGGAAAAGTGCAGATCTGCAAAGCCCCGGATGAGTGTGAGTGATGCCTCCTTACACATCCTCATCTGTGGTACGTGAACAGCCTCTACTGAAACTGCCAGTGAAGCCGCCAAAACAGGAAGTTATGTCATCTCAGCAACTGCAAAATGCTCTCCCACCAAACCTGGTGTATAACCTGGTGTATAGATTCATGATTCCTCCACAACAGGCTGCTTCATTTGACCAATATCTTTTAGGGGCTGACTTTTTTTTTTACTTGATAAAATCAAGTTGCTAAACTGAAAAAGTCTCTACTGAGAGTGCTTTAAGAGGAAAACACACTAGTGTTCTACACAGACATTTTCACAGCAACAAAAATGATGACAAGGCCTCATTAGGAGTCTGCAACATAAGTGTTTTTCTTTTTAGTTTTGTTTTAAAGATTTCCTTGGCTCTAGAGGAGTTATTGAACATAAAGAGCGACAGGAATCAAGGCAGAGACACACAGTGAGGAGTTGATGAGCTGGGAGTTGAGCTTGCGACCTGCTGCATGAGGCTATGGCCTCGTATATGGTCCACCCATCTTAACCACTCGCGTTTGCAGCGGCCCTGCAATGTGAGTGTTTGTAGACTCCAAGTAGACTCTAAGACTTGGAGTTTGTGAATATGTTTTGTAGGACATACCAAAAAAAAACAACTATCCAGCTAGAGAAACTTTAGTTGGGGTCAATGCAACAAGTCAACAAACTTACTCTTTTTCTTTAAACACTCCACAGCCACGTCTAGTCTTTGTGTCTGTATCAATTGCTTGTTGGTTAAACAGTAACAGAACTATTTAAGACAACAGTTCAGTTCTCTTCTGCGTCTCTTACTTCATGTCAACAATTTCTCAGTGTTTGTTCAAGGGTTCTGAAGTTGCCTCGCAAGTTTCCATGTGTCTTCTTGCTTAATGCCTTTCTGTTTTTGTGCAAACTATACTTTTTAAAACCTACATATTCAAGAGATCCCATATATTTAATGTGCAATCTCAGTGCTACCAACTGACCTATTTTCAAGGTTGACTAGTATTCACTTCCCACACAACTGACACACTCAATGCAGCACAATAAACCCTCAAACTCATCATCTTAACAAGGACCTCTTAACCATCAATAATCCAGTGGTTTAATCTTTACAAATTTCAGAAATGTCACACTTTGTAACAGCAGGTTAATAGCAAAAGTTAAAGCAATATTTTCAGTGTCACTACAATGCTGCAAAACCAACTGTAAATGTGTTGCAGGCTGAGAAGAGCAGCAAGGTTAGATAATGCGGTCGGGGGGATTATTTAAAAAAAAAAAAAGGGTTCTCTGGGTTTTAGTTTTGTAACATCAGCAGGAAATGAACACAGCAGAATCAGAATGAGAGAAAGAGATTAGCTTATATAGGTAGAAGAATGACCAAGTGAAATAGTGCTAAGAATTGAGTTGAATTGGCCATTAAACAAGCTGCAGCAGAGCGTGTAGAGGAGGCCCAAGTGCAGGCCCCTGGGAGAACAAAACAAGACCCCCTTCAACCAGATTAACAGAGGCAGGGGGACATTCCTTTCCTCGACTGCAAACAGGATGTGAGAATGAGAAGAAGTGGAGAATGTGCTCACTATTTTAATTGTAACAAATCTGGTAATCTCCCCACAGAGACACTCTACCGTGTTGTCCAAGTGACAGTGAAGTACTCACCCTGGCATCGCCGTTGGCGGGTCGGGGTCCATGGCTGAACGCCTGCGCGGGGTCTTTGTGATACACCTTCAGGCAGGAGTGGTCCGTAATGTTCCTGTGAGGGAAGGAGGTTTTCTGTGATAACAATGTAGCCCAGACATCACCGTCGGACAGCGGCCGATCCTGCCTCAGCCTGGTTCTCTTTAGCAGCTCAGTTATGGGCTCGTACACCGACTGGGTCTCTGACACTCGTCTGTTATGTGACATTTCCTCTAAATCTCTTAAGACTAGAAAACCTTCAACTCATAATTTCCGTGAAGAAACGTGCCTCAGGTATGGCAGGTGCAACTGATTTTTCCTTTGGCTGATGTCACTCTCACTATAGTGTTGCGCCCTGGACATCTGTACCAACCTTAAGACACCACGAGACAATTTTTTACAGCCCTGATAAACAATTAGTCACAAAGTACACACTTCACTTGAGAAGACAAAGGGCAAAGTTTCTTATGCTTCAGAGAGTGGCCCTTTTTATTCTGCCTGCCTTCTCAGCGCATAGAATCAGCAGCATTACGGCTAAAATATGCTGGTGAATAACAATCCAGGAATCTAAGAGGCTCAAAAAAGAACAGAATAGATGCTAACTAGTATATGTGTTTCTGTGCTCATAAATGTTGCAGTAGACACACTACCTGTGCTCTATAAAATGTAAAAAGACAAAGTTCACATTGCTTTAAATTTGCAAAGTTTTTTTTTCTTTTTTACTTAGAGAGTGAGAACAATACGAATACAAGGTTTCAAGGTGTTTCTCAGTTTAAGTAATGTATGTCAGGGACATGCTGTCACATAGCTTCACGTTCAAATAGTTTCCTTTTAGTGGGGAGGAAAAAGGAAGCAAAGTTTCCTGGACAAAGTCGTTTCCTTTTTGGAGGTAGCTACAGAGCAAAAGGGCAGAAGTTTAACTGGGTCTGCTGCAAAGATGCAGCAGTAGGCATGTTTTTCTCTAACTGGTTGTTGAGGCGGCCAGCGGGGCTGATCCAATCTTGGACCGACCGGACAGAAAGAGCTCAGGGCAGGGGAGGGTTTTAAAATGAAAAGTCAAACGGTTATGAACCTTAAATGCGGGGTTCATTTGACCCAAATGCTCCAAATCCCCTCCTCTGTTTTTCCCATTCACACAAGTGTGCTCACCTGACATCAGCGAGTTCGTAGTACATGTTCCTCATGTCGTCTTTCATGTAAACAGCAACGCTGGGCGACTCCAACATCTTCATGGTGAGCTGCTGTGGGAAGGCACTAACAAACAGAGCTCTGATTGTGTCGATGCTGGTGATCTCATTAGGCATGCGGATCTGTTTGGTCTCATCCCCGTACTGCAGGAACAGTACACCTAAAGACAGAAAAGCAGTGTAATTAGTATAAGATGTGATTTCTGCAGCTTAGTCCTGTAAATCCTGACACACAGTTTAATTTCTCTTCCAGGCTGTCAACGCAGTAGTTTGAACAGGCTCAATTAATTCCAACCTTCTTGCAGTGTAAATTTCTACATGCCAACACAAATGTAATGTTTAAAGATCATTTAAGTAACCAATAATTAAATATGCAACAAAATATGTGGATTTCTAGTTCCTCAGATAAAAGTGGAGAAAAATAAAGAATATGACAGTGACACAGTCAGCAAGAAAGGATATAAACAGTTTTCACTGAGAGCAAAGAATAGTCAAATACTGGAATTTGTACAACATGCAAAGTCAAAATTGTCTGCAGCAATAAACTTTTATAACATTCAAGCATTGAGCATCACCCTGCGGAGGATGAAACAACGCTAACAAAAGCTAACGCTAACAAACCTGCATACCGTCGTCATCTTTCACTGACTAAAAGTGCAGGTGCAGGTTTATAAGCTAGAATTTACAATCAGTCGATCAAACGTTTACAAAAATCAGAATTGAAAAGGAAAATTAAAATCTGCACTTTTTTTCTTCAAAAACTGAGGTGAAAAGGAAACAGTTAAGATATTAAAAGGACTGATAATTATTAGGTACATTAAAAAACAAAACAAAAACAACACAGTGTTAGGCAATTCGGCCTAAAGTAGAAAAAAAAAAAAACATTTCACAAACAAAAACGCAATTAAAACATCAGGCAGTTTGGGTTTACAGTATATCAGCTTCCAGCACATGAGCTCAGTAGAAATGACTTTATTTATTGGTACAATTCCACATCTGGGAAAATGCAGTCATAACCACCTAAAATAAAACGCCCTGTCAGGGCTGCTCAGTGCTTTTCCTAGTGTACATATTAGAATGAAGAAAATAAATAAATAAAGTAAAAGGGGAAAAATCAATTTTGTGAGAATGAAGTATCGCAGCACATTCTCTGCTCCTGAATAGATCATGAATCCAATTCTAGTAATCGACACATGCAGAAAAACATTCATCCTTTTGCTGTTTTGATTAAGTTGATGCTGCACAGTGCAATTCAAGATAAGTCCATGTAGCCACATTTTATGGACTGAGAAATCACTATTTGGGATGTTTAATGAATGATTCTCCAGAATGAAATCTGTGTGAATCAATCTGCGTATATAAAAAACATTCTGTGGTTTTCTGCTAAACTTTAAAGGGTTCATTTGTGAGACAGGTAACAGTGTTAAATCTGTCACTCAGTTAGGAAACTACAAGCTTTCTAATCAGGAAAAACAAATGATTTGATAATAACATAATGAGTCAGGCCAGGAAGAGCCAAAGCGGAGCTGTGTGTTCAGGGTGGAACAGAAAAAGTTGTGCATGAAAAAAAAAACAAAAAAAAACAACAACAAAGCTTGAACCTCTGAACCCAGGGTGTGGCATTTGTGCAGTGTTTCAGAAAAACAAATGTCTCTCCCACAAAATTTATGAACACGCCCACACTGCACTTGTATAAACAACACCAGGGAGGAAAAGTTAAAAAAAAGAAAAGAAAAAGGTTTTAATTCCAGTCTCTGATTCATTGTTTCAATCAGAATCATGCAGATTTTTGGAGAGAGAGAGAGAGAGAGACAGAGACAAAAAAAAAACTAGCAGAAGTTAGTGAATGATCAATTTGTTTAAATCATTTAAATCACACGTGACAAAACTCCTCAAGCTTGTCACAGTTCATTACCTGCAGAAACAAAAGACGCGATTTACTTCTATCTCGCTTTTGCATTTGTGCACTGAAAATAGCTCAGTTTGAGGAAAAGAGGCTTGTTTTTACTTAGTGCAAACCCCATAAAAGAGTCCAAACCAGTAAAAGCTACCAGATGTTACTGAAATATTATACAAGATCCTACATGCTCCACGAGACAGAGTGAGACAGAAAGAGGGCAAATCCAGGAAATAAAATTTGCTGAGTCTATCAACTGTTCTTTCTGGTCTGTCTGGATTCCTGTGTAGTAAAAACTTAACAAAGTGCCCATTTGTAGAAAAACTTTAACCTTCCCTGGAGATTCTGTTACAGTTTTTTTTTTCTTTTTTATGCAGGTGTTAGCTTCAAGAGTGAATGCGTTGGATAACAAAGTTGCATTGATCAAGCATGCATTATGAAGATTTATTCAGCTTTTGCTGCCCAACAAGGTTTAATAGGGAGGTTATAACAAGGAATCATGTTACATTCCTCAGCGCCTGGTTTCACTGAGGACAGGAAACAAATGGCCAGTGGGTTTTATAACCAAACGGGTACAGCCCACTGTTTGAGTTTTCCACGTCTCTCCACTCAGACACAAAAGCTGAAGCTAAAACACTCATAAAAACAAAGAGCTTCAGCTATCAGAAAGTTTAAAATGTAAGAAAAATAAGTGGCAACGTACTATATTACAGCCACAAATCAATACCATAAACCACAACACAATCAGCTCCACTACAGAATGAATCTCATACTCACATTAGAGCTTTCAAGGATTTCCTGTCTTCTGTTGGGTCTTAGGATGCTCAGACAAAAAAGACCAAGCTACAACTCCTGCAGCACGAGCAGAAGACACAAGGAAGCCCCAAAATCTGTTGGGACTGAGGGAACCGTGTGTCTGTGCGTCTGTGTGCATGCATGTGTGTGAGAGACTGTGGGAGGGACACTGCTGTAAAGCGGTGCCCCCTTTTTTCTCCTCCCAGTAGTCACACCATAAACCCCCCACTGTCCCGACACTTTGTCCTGATGTTTTTGATGGAGGGAAAGAGAGAAATGGCTCGTGCATGTGTGCTCAAGTGTGTGTTCAAGCACACATGCGTGCTGCAAAGCACATCGGTTGCTTTTTTTTTTTAAGCGTGTTTCTGTGTGTTGAATTGATGGCACCAACAACAGCGTACAAACTGACACACTGTAGTTTAATTCATTTTCAACTTTAGTCATGCAAGTTCCCTTGAAGGCAATGCGCTCGAGAAATGTCGAGCTCTAAAGTTTGTTGGACAGTTTTCAAACTTTTTTACAATAATGCAGCCACCTAATTCATCTCAAGTTACATCCTCTCTGCACACACATGCTAATGAAGCCCCATGTAAGGCAACCTATTTCTAAATCTGCCAATAAAAAGCTGGTCTCCTGAAGAAGAAATGCCTGCTAATGAAAATAAGTCTGTGAGCTCATGTGGAAAGTGGAAGGGAGAACAATGGTACTGTAAGGCAGGTGGAGTGAGAGGAGACCTGAATGCTGACGGTAAAACAGTGGATATTCTTCCATTCATTTGTGAATTTAAAACACTACATTTCTGGAGTCATAAAGTACACTGCGGTGTGTCAGCTGAAGGTGGCAGCACGAGGTTACATTGTGCATGGAAATACTGTAATTAACAGAGCCACGCTTACTAACCTGAAAGAAAACTTTAATGATGAATGAAGGAATTTGCTTCATTTGGGTATTTAGGATTATTATTATTATCATTATTGTGTGTGTGTGTGTGTGTGTATATTTATTCTCTGGTTGTCGAAACAGCTGATCTTTCATGTGATCAGTCTACACTGGACTGATTCATATTATGAAATTATTATGCACAGTTTAAACTGCACATCAAATGTGACTTGTGAGATCAAAGAAAAGAGTCATTGCAAAAAGTTCTTTATGTTTGAGAAGATTTGGCATTTGCCTTTATGGCGGCCTAATCAAAATGTCAATACAATATACAGGATATAGTGTTTATGCTGTGTAAATATTGAGTCGGGGCAGGGTGATGTTTTCCCTTTAATTACCACTTGCCCAAATGGCTACATACTCTTTGTTTATGTTGTTTGTGTCAACTATATTACTCATAAACCTTAATAAAATGTAATTAATTTCACTTGCCCTGCAAAGTACCCTGTGCATCATCAATCAGTTAAAGACCCAATTTAGCATCAAAGGAAATCCCTGTAAAGTCTTTACTGAATCACAACTGAATTAGTCTGCCAGGTGACGTCAGTCAGTCATCATGATGGATCAACCTGTTTTGGTCAACAGAGTCTAATCTTGTATTTCCCTTTGTGGCAATTTCCACTGCATTTATTTATATATATACATATATATATATATATATATATATATATATATTAAAAAGCATCTTATTTTCATAAATATTAAAGCATGGTAAAGGATTTCTGGATGACATCACAGCTGTCAATATTTGAAACAAAACATCAACGAAACACGGAGAGCTAGCTCCTCCTTCTCCCTTCCTCCTGAGAATGTCTCCCAAGCCTCAGTGCTCAAGCATGAACCCCCCGCCCTGTCTCTGATTGGCTGGAGTAATGTTTGCTGTGGTTTGGGGGACAGTTTGCTTCCAGTTTAGGAACCCATGACTTTGTATGAAAACCAGATTATTTTACAGTGTAACCATGTACCATTACAGGGTAGCCAGAGTTCTGGGCCGGAAATAGGTTAGAATTACTTACCCTGCTTTTAAAACTCTCTCTCTTTCTCTTGCTCTATACATATATACATATATATATATGTACATAAACACACACACGCACATACACATAGTTCAGAAATGTAACTGTCTTTACTGGGCACAAGCTCATCTAGACCTTCCTGTGCTGATAAATAAGTCTTTTTCAAATCCAAATTACATTCTGTATGTGTTTTAGCAGCATGGCACCATAGTTTTAAAAGAGAAAAAAAAAAGAAAAGAAAAAAAAGTCTGGGTGCTAAACTGGCCTGCATCCAGACCACATTTAGCACAAAATAAGATTTGAAATAAGTGGACGAATGAGGTCATGGATATTTAAGAAATTGAAATCTAATACGAAGCAGGAACTGGAATTATTTTTATTTTGAAACTTGAGCAACTGCCCTGAGGTCCAGCATAGTAATAGTCAGTTGCTGAAGGGAGTGGTGATGCTAGCTGCTAAAGATGTCTGGCACGTAATCTGAAAAAGTTTCAAGATTTTACATCCTGTCTCTGTACTATTTTATTCCTATATTGTTTTAAACCAAATAACTGCATATGTTGTTGTTTTTATTTATTTATTTATATTTAAAAGAACCACCCAACACCTGAAGCTCAACTACTTTTAACTCAAAAATGCTAAAACGCAGCATACCTAGAGAGCGGTCCTTTGTCTGGTTGGTTGATCGCACAACGGGCAGGCTTGCACGAACCCGGCTGCCACGGGTAAAGGCTGTGGGTGCGTCGGCCTCAGACATGGCGTCCAACGACTCTAGGGAGGCCAGAGATAGGTGGTCGACCTGGTCGCCGACACTTGGCTGGGGGCTGGGGCCGTGCTTTGGGCTTCTGCTCTGGAGTGGGAAGAACATGAAAACAAGACAGTGAGGAGTGAGACCATGAACATAATGTGCACAAGGCAACACTGTACATGCATTCTAAGCTTCAGAATCTTGAAATAACACAAAGAAAACGTTAAATTTTACACTTCTAGCGTATCTAGCGCTGCATTTATAACACCATGCAGTTGGTGACCTTGGAAATCTGCCACTTTGCCTCCGTAATATCTGTAATGAGTCACACGTATGTTATGCCAGGCAAGAATAAACAACCTTTGATGATGACTTTGAACTTGAATCCTGCACAACAACAAAATAACTGAAAGAAAGCAACCATGCAAATGTGCAAAATTATACATGCCCACACAGGAAATGCTTCGCTGTGCAGTTCCACCTCCTGAACATCGCAGCGATCATGTCAGAACATTTTACCATTAAGTGAGAGGTTGGTATTTAAAGTTAGAAGCAAAGTAACACCAAAAGAGGTGAAGAAGGAACCTACAACATGGGTCTGACAACAATAACAGAATGTGTGACATGATGACAGAGCCCACTGAGCCCACTAGAAGGTTGTGCTGTAAGATGATCTACCCTTCAGAAACAAGTCAGGACTGAAACTGAGGGGCCAGCAAACACCGGGCTCTTCTTTGGCTCTAATTTGGTGCTGTACAGCTAATGCAGCTGCCAACACACCTGCCGCTGTTCTCACACACAGAAAAATCTGAGAATTTAGGATTTTTATATGAAATATACTTGGCATCTTTAAAGGCTTTCATAGCCAGAACTTGTTAAACCTGACAGTTGAGGCAGGCAGGCGCAGACAGGGTAAACAGTGAGAAACATGGAGGCACAAGTGTTGGGAACGCAGCCACACAGCAGATGCTAGTGAGGGTGCAATTATAGCAGCACACACTGGCACACACAGGAGCATGATGCAGATAAGATAAAAGGCTGACTAACTCTGTGGGGCAATTGGATTTTCATCAAATACCTCTGAATGTCAAGCTCAGAGTGAAGGGAGGCGAGCATGCCCTGGAAAGACTGATGGAGAGAGAGAAGAGAGAGGGAGAAAACAAAAAGCACATGGAGAAATGCCCGTGGGAGGTAGAGATGGAAAAAGAAAGGGATGGTCATCAAATAAAACTGAAGTGCTGTGGAAACAAATCACTGTCGACAGAAATCCAAATAAAAGAAGCCTCAATGCAAAGGTACCATCAACGCAGCTTTACAGGAGATCATATTTACTTTAAAAGCTTGTACTGTGTTCTATAACATTAGATGAGTGAAATACATACATTTTGAATAGCAAAAATCTACAGTGATGAAGCAAACTGCTGATCTCCCAAACATTCTGTAATTCCTTTAAAATACGCTTAGGTGGCAGCACTCAGGAATGAAAATTAATGACTAAAAGCATCCTTTTATACTGATAATGCATTGCTTTTGTCACTTTAAAAAAAAGAAAAGAAAGGTCAAATGGAGTTGACATGTCACTTGAAACCCAACGTGTTAGGAATTTAATCTACTCACTGAATGATTAATGAGCTAATTTGATGGTGAGTCCAAACAGCCCTCCCACAGCTTCTCATATGCGACTGTGTTCCTCTTGGGTCAAATCATATTGGTGTTTTCTGTCACATGTAGATAGCAATCATGTCAGAGTAGACTGGCAGTGTAATCCAATATTTTATGAAACACTCAAGTGGATGAAGAAGAACTCACACTCAACTGCTATAAAAGCTCACTCAACTATCAAATTGCAACTTGCTGCATTATTTGTGTGCCAAAGCTTACTATCACATATGCCATATGGCAAATAAATAAATCCACCTGAACTGTAATTGAAAGGCAATACAGATCATTAAATTTTACACAGATTTGACTGGAATGGAGCTGAGAAAGAACCAAACAACATGTTGCTAATCTACATGTTTAACTTTTCCACTAATCTAATGGGAACAGAATTTGTCAGCCTCACGTCACTGTCAGTGTGGAGAATCCAGCTGTACAAGCAACATCTGCTGTTCAGGTCTAATGCAGCCAATAATGTTTCAAGTTCTTTGACATAAATATTCTTAGGGAACAAAACCAAAATGTGGCAAAGTTTAACAGTGTAACTTTGAATATACTGTTAGAAATAAACTAAATTGCATTGAAATGGCAAGAACTGCAGTTCCTCTATTAGGTACTTGACAACAAGTCTAAAAGTGAGTTAAAGTTAAAAGTGAGTTTACAAAAGGTGGATATTACCAGCTGGGTGGGAATCTGATTTATTTAACAATTAAAGGGATGTTTAGCATAAATGATCCAAGATATTCATCCATTTTTTTAAGTGTCACACTCCTACCACGATATATAAAATATTCAGTCTTCTAGATGGCAACAAAGTCACAGCTTGAGGCCACAAAACTACATTCAGTAAAAATAAAATAAAAAATTCAGTTATAAAGTCTGACTTCCATGGATATCTAGCTTAAGTTTGCTAATAGATGAGTTCAGCCACTGTAAGATGCTGCTCATGAAACTTTACAAGAACCGTAAAAGAAAAATCTAGAATGGTAACAAGTATTGTTGCATATGATAGGAAAATTCTGATAATTCCTTTCATAAGCTTGCTCAACCGTTACGTTGCGGTTTCTGGGAAATTTCACAGATACAGTATGTCCGAAAATTGCACAAGAGCAAAAGACAGCTTAAGAAGAGAATAAATCCAAAGGTGGAGGAAAGCACAGACCACCTTTCACCTCCCTGTAGAAAGAGATAATTAACTCAAATTGCTTCTAAAGTGTTTACATTTGAACAAAAATAAAAGAAAAAGAAAAGGAAAGGTTTTCCCTCCAAATGTTAACAGTTTAGTTCAGATGAACATCTGTCTCACTTTCCTTCTTTTTCTCTTTCTCATGCACACAGAGATAATCAATCTGACAGTGGCTAAATATATGATATCACAAATTCGCCTTGCGTCCAAATACACTCCTGCCTCAGTTAACCCTTTACTGCTTCCAGGTCCAGATGTGAAAGCCGTGGGCCGACCGCAGATTACCAGTATAAAACCTGCTTCACCTACAGCAAATTCCACACCAGTGATTTCTCACACATCACTCAAAACTGTGCAGTCTGCGATTCTGCTCTTTCAGCAGCAGCTCCCTCTGTGCACCACGTTGGCTCTGACAGCGATGATGAATGTGAGACTAGGACACTGTCATTAGCTTATATACGGGAATATGGCAAGTTATAAAGTCCTGGAATGAGCCCCTTGGGATGGAAAGTACAGGTTTGAACGGTTCAAAGAAATTTGAAAACAAAAAAAAGCACCTCCAGTGATGGTTGATTGTAGAGATGTCGGCAGGCTGTTATTGTAAGACATTTAAATTTCACTTACATAAGAGTATGTAAGAGATTACATTTACCCATATCATTAGTCTGATTAGAAACAACTTGCTATTCACATTTTCATGATTTAAAGCTGAAAATATTTATTCTGAAACCAAACTTTTTTTCCTCAGGACTTGAATATTTGCAGGACCTTTATATGAACTGGATGTCAAGACTAATACAGTGTGGGTAAGCAGTGATTGGGCAAACAGCCATGGTTGAGGAGAAAATAGGCGTAACTTAGGTTAGAAGCAGTTCAGCAGTGCTGTGAGTTTGTGTGTGCTTGGAAGTGTAAAAGAGGGATACAAAGAGAGACTGCGTGCGTGCATGAGTGAGTCAGGCCATTGTTCCAGAAAATCTGACCTGAACCCAGGACATCCTGCAAACATTTATGCAACAGTGGTTTTAAAAACAGTCTGCTGTCATCAGAAAGACAGCTCAGGTCTGTGTGGCTGCAAAATATTCAAACTTAACAGGTCAATGCTCTTACATGTGATATGCAATTCCTTATATTGCCAGGATTTCCATCTAATGAACACGAATGTACATTGTAAAAGCTCTTCCATGCAACCTGTCACCTGGCTTGATTATTTAAAAGGCACTCACGAAGTGAAGGCACAATGTTGCATGATTTCACAAAGTATGGTGATTATGTTACATCACGCTGCCCCCATCTTTGCTGCTGACAGACAGGCTAACATGCAGAGCGGAGCTAAAAGTAAATTACGATTGTTAAGAATAATGGCAGCTCCCATCAGGAGCCTGCTGTGTCTTACATCGAGATTTAAGTACAGACATAGTCTCAAAAGCTGACAAGTCATCATGCATCGTACCTGCTGCCAGCCCACACAAAACTGAGTGATTGGTGCCTACTTTTTTCTATAATGCACAGAGCCGTCATTATTACTGTGTAATTTTTTTTCTTTTTAATGATATGCCCTACTTTTCATTTTGAGAGGGGGGGCATTTCTCCGACATGTCTGCAGTGATCTGTTTCACCTTTGGACTGCAATAATAACAGTGACCTCATGCACGACAGGTTTGACAAGTCATTCCAAGAAGCCAAAGACACGTATGGACATAAGTTTATCTGAACCACCACCAGTGTTTTAGCACAAGGAAATGCATTCGCACAACACCTTTTAGGTACACAATCAGAGTAAACACACACTGATAACCAGTGAAACTGATTTTAATCACTTATTTATTGACTTCAAGACATAAAAAAGTCTCAGTTTGAGAGTGAAGGTGGAGGCTTGCGAAGCTTTAAAAACTAATTGCAGTGTTGGGAGCATGGCTTTCCATTTAAGATGCTAATTTGGCTCAAGCTCTGGGGAGTATAAACAGAGCAACTGTAATTACCTTTCCTGATCTGCATGGCAAACACGTAAACAGAAGACAGCAAACAAAAATCAGTTGATGTTTCTACTTAACTTTCCTCATTTAGACAAATCAGTCCACTAAAAGTAAAAAGTATAGGAAAGTCAATTTGACAAGAGTCAAATTTGTTGAAAAAGAAATTCTATTTGTGGTTGTGCCCCCCAAACTGTCCTCACTTACTCTTTATTGGTATATTTGTCCATACCATCAGGTATGGTCAGTTCCAGGCACAGGGCCCATTGGTCCCAGCTGAAATCTGATTGGCTCCACCAAAGTACCCCCATCCTGCCATTTGTCCTTTGTTTAACAATCAGATTGTAGGTGGATACAATTTCATACCCAGACAGTTAGTGGTGCTAGAGGAATGTCCACCATCAATAAAGCTTACAGAGGAAGGAGATTTTTAAATGCTACTGCTGCAAAAAGGACGTAAGACTAGCATACATTTGACTAATATTACCCAGCAGTCAATGTTTTGTGGCATTTGGCTGTGTCCCAAAACAGGTTGTTGGTTGTAATCAAAGCAGTACAAAATAAATTCATCAATATAAAATATTTTATTATCTTATAATGAAACATTTGATTAATGATATGAACTAATTTTGAGCTTTCGTCCTGTTGTCTGCAGGAACCGACAAAGCTTCTTCCGACTCTCAGGAGGCCACATTATCATGACAGCCCCGTAAATTGAGGCTAACTCACAGAGCTAGTTCAGTTTTGCACGTTTCCACAGCAAACATCACGGCAGATGCAACTAAGAAACCAAAGGAGGTCATGACAAAGGAAGTAAGACAGAGAAAACGAAAAGGAGCGTTGTCAAGCAAAATAAGACCAAGTCTTTACTCTTGGCTTTCGCTCTGTAAACACTGAGCCACAGTGACGTGCCTGTAAACACATGTTTCTTTACATCTCCACAGAACCTTTCCATTTCCAACCTATAGATTGGAAATGTAGTCGGCAAAAATGCATGTATCACCAACTGCCATTGCAAAAACATCTCTATTTATGCTTGCCCTGCTGTCACAAAATTACATTGACATTTGTGTTTTCTTATTTTATCTCGCTACATCTTAAGTTATCCTAGGGTTGCCTTTTCCGATGGTTCCATTTACTGGCTTGTATACACACATTCACGTGTAGCATAGTGGTTAGTCGTAAAGACTTCTTTACCCAGTGCGCCAGCAGGGTGTTGAAAAGTTGTTCTGGACTGTTTTAGTGTATGAGATGGAATTTGCTCTGAGCTCATGTCAAAACATTAAGACAAACAACAAACTAAAGAACGGCTCAGTTAATAGTAACATTAGTTATGTTTCGGCATGAATCAGAGTTATTTTGTTGTCACTAACAAATCTATAGCTAGTTCATGACTGTCCTGTGCTGTGTGTGAGTTTGAAAGTATTTTTCTATTGTGTGTGTGTGTGTGTGTGGGGGTGGGGTGGGGGGGAATTTGGTATATTTATCTTTTATTATTATTACCATATTTCCTATAAACTCCTCCTCCTCACTCACAAATTCTCCATGCACTCCCCCCCATTACCTGTCAACCACCAACATACACCATCCCAGAACCTGCGGTCCTCGGACTTGACCCTGCTGTCCCTCCCACGCAGCAGGCGAAAGAGTCTTAGGGACAGGGCCTTCAGCGTGGCTGCCCCCACCCTCTCTGGAACTCCCTCCCAATATCTGCAATGCCTCAACCCTGGACACTTTTAAATCACCACTCAAACCCCATCTTTTCACAATGGCCTTTCCTCCGCACCAGTCCTAGTTTTTCCTATATCTGCTTAGTTGCCCCCTCCCCCAAACTGTCGAGCCCCCTTTTTCTCTTTACCAGTTTTCTTTAATTTCTAAATACTGTGTTAATATATGCATCTGTCTGTTTTATGTTTGTCCTTTTACTGTAAAACAATCCACAACACATTCACTCACCTACTCTGCACACACCACACATTCACTGTCTGCTCTCTTTGTCTGTCCTGTCCTTAAATGTTTCACTATTGGTAATTTTAGTCCTCTCTGACAGAACCAGGGTTTCAGGTGTTAATAAGATCTAGCAGATCAGACTGTCAAACAGGACGATTGAAGGACACATTCAGTCTCACTCACACCTATGCACACACAAAAACATCAAAATTAAAATTCACATCTAACTATAAAAGGCACCAACCTTTAATATATATGCAGACAGATGTTAAAAAAAGAAAATGAAAGATCTGCCACTGGACAAAGAAGTTTTGTTCATGTTGAAATAACAGTTAGCTTTATCATTTGAAGGAATATTTGCCTACTTTTATGAAGCATCTTCTAAATTTCATGCCTGCTATCGGCAATTACCAGATGAAGTAACTTTCAGCTCCATCCAGGGTGAACTATGTCGCACATCAACAATGATAAAACTAGCTCTTAGGCTACAGTAGACATCAAAAAACTGAGAAAGTGACTAGGAAAGAGAGCTAGAAATTACATTTTAGTCAGCGTTGTAAAAGCAACTTAACCTCCAGTGGCTCAAAGGAGAAGTCAAAAAGCTAAAAACTGCAAAAGTCCTCTGAGCTGCTTTTAGAATTTGCCAATATCAGCTAAAAACCAGCAAGATAGCATCATTTGGATTGTGGGAACCATGTGAAATGTTCAGTTCAGTAAGCATTTCAGAGCTGGTGGTTCTGTGACGTCACTGACCCAGATCAGAACAGAATTATCCAGCTTCATCTAGCTCCACTTGCGCCACCTTTGAAGCTGGTAGGACAAAGGCATAACACTCATTTTGGAAAGAAGCACACCCTGCATAAGAGGGGTATGGAGCGCCAGACTCCACCCAGTGGAACTGGCCGCTATGGAAAGAGCTTGATGGACACGGCTGAGAGGGATGCTGTTGTTTTGCAGACTTGTGGCGTTTTAAACGAACCATGCCACAGATATTTCATTAAGACCTCAGGGGTTTTGTGCCAACCTTTGAGAAAAAAAAGAAAAGAGAAGCATATATTTCCTTTAAAAAAAAACACACACACACGTGCATCTAAAACTGAGTGTCACTGCAGTTCTACACATCCCCATAGAATAAAGCCCCTCTCAATCAACCTGTCTGTAGGCTGTCTGTGGGCAAACCACCACCCTTTGTCCACCGTGGCCAAAATGACATTATACCAAAATCCCCCAGTCATCCATTCCTATTCAGCGCTACCACATCCCTCTCCTGCTCCCTCCTCTGATACATTCCTTCTCTAATCCTGTCGTCACAATCCCCAGATGACCTTTCACAGATGGGTTTGTTTGTTAATTGGTGTGCTAATTTAGATGACTTTATAGCAACTCCAATGAAAGCTGGCAACGATGAGGACGTGGATAATAAAGGAACAAGCCAGAAATATACATATGAAGCAATTAAAAGAGGTGTCACTGATTAATCAAATATTACCATTAATATTTAACTTAATGTAAAATACAGATAAAATACAAATCAGTGAACCATATATCACATGTTCCAATACTGGTGATGTTTTAAACAGCTCAGCAACGCTGTTTAACCAATTTTACACTCTTTCACAGATAAAGGGTTATCACCAGCAGACATCGAGCCCTTATCAGAATGAACAAGGTTACAAAAGTCACCTTTGTGGAACCATTAGCTGCATTGAGACTGGTTCTGCCGCGTCGGATTGAGAGGCAGAGTTATTTTGTCTCTGTGTGAGAATGTGTCAGAAACGATCCAACTTTAAAAGCAAAATAAGCACCAAAAATGTTAGAAAACTTAAAAATGCATAAATGCACTATTTACCATTCTTGAAAGGTTTCAGCCTCGCACCAGTGACTACCATGTGCGACTGGAAACTCCCAGGTCTAAGGGAAATAGGGTCTCTTCCTCCCGTGTTATTTCAGACCTTGAAGCAGTTGCTCTGTGCAACTGCCCTGTCCTGCTCCCTTCTCTTTCTGCTTTATCCCACAGCGGAAGCACAGACCGACCGCCCCAACATCCCTAACGATCCAGCAGCAACAATACAAGCACGCACAATCCACACCAGGCGGAGATTTGGGGAAACTCTTTTGTTCGAATTTGTGCTTCTCTTTTTAATTTGCTCGACACTTTGAGACTGAGATTGTGACAGACAACTGGGAACATCTGCTGAAGTTGCTGAACATTTCTGACTTTTGGGCTCCTCCAACAATCTTGAGACCAGCAACAGCTTTTTAAATACATTCAAGTTTCTACACAGAGGTTAAATAGATATATTTAATCTTAAAATGGCTGCTGCAACACTAATCCCTATGTCCAACTTCAGCTTCCACCCCACTGACCCTGAGGGTATGCCTGAAGACATACAGAAGACGCTTGTGTCCCTGAGAAGATAAGACCCTTCTCTTCTTTCAGGGGAGCTTATGGAAGAAATATTAAATACTCAGGAGGTCTTACACACTCACACTCAGGCACACATGAGCAAGGTGGTCACTCTGAATGAATTCCTTTCATATTAAAACAAATGACAGAATCTTCACAAGTATTTGCGATGCTCAAGAAGCCATGTTGCAGCCGCAGCCCTGCAGAAAAGCCAAGTTGTTACGTAAGACAACAGGTCCAGACTTCGACTAAAACTGACTGATCATGTACTATCCGTGCATGCAATGATTTGCACTCATCCACGAACGTGCACACAGAGAGCTCCCCTCTCACCCGCTCACTATCTTTCTCACCAAACAAATACATGCAAACTATTTGCTGACATCTGCAGAGGCTCGATGTGTCCAGACTTGCTCTTTAATATCAGTCGTGAGAAACACTGAATGCACAAGGCTTCCCACGAATGGCATAATAAATGCGTGATTTACTGACATGTGCAGAGAATTCTTCATAATGCACCAAAAAAGTGTTCGCACATTGAAGAAAAAATATCTACTGAACATGTCTTCACAGGAGTCAGGGCTGTTTCTGAAGAGTTTCTCTGGTAAAATAAAAGACCTTCCAGGTCTAATTTGGACCTCGCTGTGTGTGTTCGTGTGTGTGCATTAGTGGATGTGAGTGTGGCAGCTCTGATCCTGTGGACAACGAGACAAAGATGCCTTTCTTCTCTTCTGAGGAACGAGGAGTCCAGTATCCTCTAGATGATTTCACATTACACACATAAACTCACATTACGAACGAAGGAAGGTCGAATCAAGTATTTCTGAGCCCAAACAAAATTGTTTCACCTCATCTTTTTTGTATACTGCAAAAATGTATTCCTTTTTCAATCATCCACAGCATTTTTCTACAAGAAACTAACACTAATAATAACTTTGCTGTTCATGTCTACATAGCAACTCCACTGAGGCCAAAATGCATTATACCCACGCTCCCGGAGGAAGGTTTCTCAGCCTGTCTGTGCTTGTAGAAAAAAGGCAGATAATCAGTAACAAGCTGAAGTTTTCACTAAGCCTTACAGAACTACATCCAGTGTTTCTATTTTCTGAGAAAGCGGTCCACATTACCATCCACTTTTCTGCCTTTCACAGCCTCATAGTAACACAGTGTCCATCATCCACTTTTACTTCAAGTGCCTTATTTTGTACCTCAGATTAGATGATTCAATCAAGGACATGCAGTAACTCGTGAAACTCCAAATCTTTGTCAATAAAAAGCCACTGAGACTCAGTGTTTAACTGCCATCTAAATACAATATAACACTGGTTAGATATAATGTGTGAAAATGTGTTTGTGTAAAACAGGCCACAGGTGAGATAGAATAACAACTGTTGCACATCAATTATTTATTTCACATTACGTTGGCTGCTAAAGCTTATATACTTGCTTGCTATAAACTGCTCCGCATTTTCCAGGTCTTACTTATCATCTATGTCAGAATTCTCCCTTGTATTAATTCAAAATGTATTTCAAACATCTACAAATTCAGCTCTGGTGCCTCTGAACCAATGCACACACTCTCCACCCCTTTATCTCCACCAATAGGGGCCAACTGGAAATGAAGCTCAGATCAAAACTAAAGTTTGAGCCAGATGCTTAGAGCTGGTCCTGTCAGCAGTAAAATCCTCCTGGTGCACCTCTACCTTTGCTCTTTCTTTTGAAGTGAGGCTCATACCATTGGCTCAAGGTGGAGTCCAGATGTTTGGCTGCATGCAAAGACTTGCATAGAAAAGGGTAAACGCAACTGGGAGCACCGAAAGCTCTTGCTTTTTCTCTTCGTTTTTTTCATTTTTTTTCCAACAATGAATTACACACATTCGTAATTCTGATGTAAAATGTAATGCGTTTCGATTCGTACTTCAGAGGAAACAGAAATGATGCAAACATGCAATAGGTTTCATGATGAGCCATATAGTTCTGTCACTACATCACACCAAGGAATCTTTGTCTGCTCTTTCTCTTTCTCTGTCTTGACAGCCATTAGTCTGATGTTCTTCAAACTCAACGGCTGGGAACTCAAGCTCCGCTGAGCCCGAGGATGTTCGTTTGCAGGTCTTTTCCAGTTGTGCATCTTCCCTGTTTCTATAGTTACAGTAACACAATACACCACATAAATAACGTCAAAGTTAAGGCTTGATACGTGACCTAAGAATGACATCACCACATAACAGTTTATAACTTAATATCAAATCACAACAACTGAAAACATGTGGTCAACTAAAGCAGGATTGTAAAATATAGTTATCAACTAAAGAAACGGGTCCTCCCACTGACAGTAGCATCTGTTTACTGCACTAGTAGTGAAAAGAGCACCAACGGTGATGTAGCGACTTGTTGTCATGTCATAACTGAGAAATTCTCCTACAAAGTGGATCTGACAGCACAACACACCATCTCAATAAAGTTAAACAGATGTGAAAGTTAAAAGAGCTCCATTTGGTGATCAATAAATCAATTCACTTAGGTCCAACAGAATGAGGCACGGGATTTGCAAAACTTGTGAAACTGAATCAAGATAACATTTAATGGAAAAACGTGAAGGACATGTTGCATTTATTTATTTACTTCACTCATAGTGGACCTCACATGTCTCCAAACTGATGAGCTGATGAAAAAAAAAAAGAAAAAAGAAAAAAAAAAGTTATGTGCCAAGAACAGATGGAAAGGATGCCAAGAAGATCACACTGTTTTACTCCCTTGAAATAATAAATCGAATATCAGAAACCAACCATACAGGTAAATCTAACTGACTGCAGCCAAAAAGCTTGCGGCTCAGCCAATTAATTCAATACATTTAGCCAGTGGTTAATGTAAACACTAATTTATCTGCATGTACTGAACATGTTTTTTTTTGTTTTTTTTAAGGGGAGGCTACTAAATATTAAAATCAGCTGTTATTTTCCAGCTCTGTTTAGCTGATGTTGAGCTGTTCATTGGCAACAGCTGCGAGAGACGACTTCTATAATCTTCCTGTCATTACTTCATGCCATGATGGATGTATACATCACACTGTGCATACTTTCTAGCTTATGAGGAAAACCTGATACTGTGCTTTAGCCTACAAAAGAGTCTCATCTAGCAAGGCATAGAGACCTTACAATTATTCCAAAAGTGCTTTTGAGAGCTGCAAATTAGAGTTTCATTAGTGGGAAGTCTTTTGTTGAAAAACAGAATTAGCTGCTTGCCACTGCTGTCCTGCTATTGTTTAGTTGATAAGTGGTTTTGAAAGAGAGCAACCAGGCTGTCAAAGACGTCAAAGAACCTATAGATGAGGACGTCAGGCCGGAGCTGCTACACTGACAAATAGCCTTAATTGTGAACAAAGGAATTTAAGGGCGTAAGGTTAAAAAAAATGTCTGTGCCATTCTCTGTGTGGACTTTCTGAACTTTTAAAGACCCTCATAACCACTACCTGCCTGACAGGCTGGTGAAACAACAACATAACTTAAGACAACAGCAGAAATAAATCTCTGCTTTGCTACAGAACTGGGCACCGCAAAGAGCTCAGACCTGATTAGCTGGTCTGATTAATGCTCTGGCGTTATGTTAGAGACAGCGTGTAAAATTCAGTCTGGCTTGACTCATTATCAGCAGTTATCAGTGGCAGGTCCATCAGGGCCTTCTGTCAGAGCGGCTTAACACCCCCATCCCCTACGACACTTGGGATTAGACACAGCCTTGGCGCCACTCTATGGACCACTTGTCCTCTCAGTTGGGGTGCTGCTACCCTAAAACTCAAGCCCTCCCACCCCACCCCCTAAAATATAACCCCATTAACTGGCAAACCTGATGGATAGTTGTTGTTTTTTATTTGATTGTTTGGTTTTGGACAGAACCGGTGGCAATAAAAGGGGTGTGAAAATGCATCCTCTGTTTACAAATGTTCCTGATACAACAACCGAATGCCTGCTTTTGTGATAACTTGACCATTACTGCCCAGGGAGACTGAGCTAGGAGTGCACATTAAGAAATCTCTTAAATATAGATCGTAGCTAAAAGCAAGGACACTGCTCTCCCAAGACTGACCCTGGTTCTATTCTTCACTTCTCTGATGATGTTCAGAGGACTTAAAGAGCTGATGCACACTTGGAGGCAGTGTTATCTAGTTGACCTTGATGCTGAGGAGCAAGTGTGGCACAGGCAGAACCCAACAGAGAGAAGTATGCGGGAGACCAAATACATAAAAAAATAAAAAGAATAAAAACTCAAGAGGAAAATTGTTGATTATTTTTTCCATTAACATTTTTTCTGACTCTCTTCTCTTTGTTCACGCTGACCACTGCAAAGTTTACATCAGGGAGACAATCTGAAGTAAAAATGTGCATCTGCTAAGCTGACATAAAATATGTACATAAAGAAAATGTTCATTCACGTTTGAGAAGACAATTTTATCCATCAGTTATTCTTCATTGCATGAGCTGAAACAAGCTAAAAATAGTTGAATTAACCTTACACAAAATGAGAGATGTGTTTATAAAAAAGAAGAGTGAACAACATCTGCTCATAAAGAAAGTGATGTTGAGAGTGTATCTGTGCATCTTTGTTTTTTACTGGTATTCTCTATGTCTCTCATGTTCAGCTTAAACTTTAAAGCAACACAACGGAACCTGAACCTGAACCCCCGCCCTTACCTTGGCGTACGTCCTGTTGCCTAGCAACCGTGACAGCACTGAACCGAAGAGAGAATGGAGATCAAAATTTTGTTGTTTTTTTATTACTTTTTTAATTTTAGAACTACAACGGGGCCACGAAGAGCCGGCTGTTCTGTTTTCTCAGTTTAATGAAAGCTAATAAAAGCTTAATAAAAGCGGCAATAGCTACGGGACCGCTGTACGAGCTCATTTGCTGTCTTGATGATTTCTGTCAAAATAAAATGCAAAAAATGTCTACACAAATGACAAAAGCCTGTCATCATAACCGCTTTAGGCTTTTAAATTTTGCGTACATAGCTACGTTCCCGGGCTACAATAGAATTTTCCTGTATGTCCGCAATGCATCTCGGGACAGAGAAGGCCGAGAAGGATACACTGGACCCGTCCTTCGAATTGGGGAAAAGAAGGCCGCATTTGAAGGACCCTTCAAATTGGGACAGCCTTTGGCGCGTCGCTGCGACGTAATCAGCCTTCAAATGCGGCCTTCGAAGGATGCGGCCGCTGGATTGGGACACGGCTTACCTATAAGATAAAGCTATCGAAGGAACGTCATGGCAGAGCCAGAGAAGCAAGTGAACGAGGTAAGACAAAGAAAGACGATACATGGGTCGATACTGGACCAGCATACACTCTGGTGCAAGCTCAGAGAAGTCGGAGGTGTCTGCAGATGGACTAGTAAGTACTATATTTTTCTTGACTTCCACATCCTGTGCTTTTGAGTTTTGTTTGTTCACTGGTTTATAGTTTATTTTGTAATGGAAACTGGAAGATGGGGTAATTACATGGTGTTGCTTTAACTTACCTCAAATCTCAATATCTATCAAAACAGCAGCAGCAAAGGAAGACAGTGTCAAACTTCAAACAGTAAAAACACAGTTAAAGAGACAATAAACTTAAAGGTTCCATACCATCTTGCATTTCCTGCCAGAAACTCTGGGATTTCTACATCGTACACCCTAATTAATCTATTTCCATGCGCTACAGTGGACACCCTGGACTCCCTCTTCTGGTTCCACATCCATTCTGTTATTAGTTACTTTTAAAAAAAGCGTCCACACCATTACTATCAGTCACGTAGCACCTTCCCGTGCTGTACATGTAGAATGATCAGTGCTGATTTTTGCATATATCAACATCACATTGGAAGTGTTTCTGGCCATATTGTGAGTGTATCAATGAACATATTCAGTTGGTTGGCAAAATCACACACTAATCCTGAGCATTATTAAAAAACTTAAAACAGTGCACTGGTGTTTTCATTGGTGACTGAGAGCTTATACGTTCTGCATTTTGTGTCATTCCTGAAATACCTCCTTTGTAATTCTTGATTTGATTAAACATTGGACAGAGTAACCTTTGTCCTTTCTTAGGTTTTCTGCTTTTTTCAGTTGAATGGACAACATCAATGTGCACACTGTTTACAGGAAACCATGCAGCACATCTGGAGGCAGCTACTCCCATTTTATTGGACTGAATGTCAAAAATGACATTCTACATTCTACTAAATGATTTCCAACTTCAAAGGCCAACTGAATGTACAATGGAAGTAATACCACTACTGATGATAAAACCACTGTCTGGCAGCGATTAAACGTTTTAAATTAATCTGTGTGCTGTTCTTAAATTAAACACATAAGATATGCATTATTAAAGTTTAAAATGGAGTTAATAAATTGCTATTAAAACTCAGATTCTAGTGGTTGACTCTTTTTTAGTACTCCTGAGACCATCAAACTCTACCAGAAAACAATGATCCTGTCTCGATACTAACACAGTTGCCATCACCTGCACTCAGATCAGCCAATCAGTTATCACAGCTTACGGGTGACAGACCTGTCTGTCACTTCATGTGCCTGCTCCCCACAGCTGCAGACAGCTGCCCTAACATGGCTGCTCCACTGTGCAGAGAAACCCAGTCACAGTTCATCACACACACAGAAACTGACACACGGGCGGAAGGAGAGAATTCAGACAGTGTGTGCGTGTTTGTGATCGGTCAAGCAGTTCAGTTTGTCCTAGTCATAGCCCCTAGGCAGGGAGAGAGAGAGAGAGGGAGAGAGGGGTGAGTGGATGGTGGTGGGAAGGCCAGTGGGATGTTATCTCATCTCCCTTGTGTGGGATCCAAGTCTTTGGAGGCGTGATGAAGGAGGGAGGAAATTAAACCTCTTGCTTTTGTTGTGGGTTTTCAGGATCGCAGAGAAGAAGAAGAAGAAAAAAGAATAGTATCATATCCAGTCCAAGTCAGTCGTTTTACGTGTGTGAGCATTTATGTGGGCATTCAGAATGGAGTGGGGTCATCCACTTTTCAAACTATTGTGATAATATCTTCCCAACCTCCGCCTGACCTTGATAAACCTTTGTAACTCAAACCCCAAGAGACATTTCCTTCTCACCTCTGAAGCATGCACGGCCACCTATGTCGCTTTTCCTGTATGGTTGGTATCTTTATATCTGTGTGGGAACCGCAGCAACCGCAGCTTTCACATATTATCTTGAACATATTTCACATCAATACCAC
The DNA here is from genome assembly GCA_037176975.1 of Arrhamphus sclerolepis. Classification (NCBI taxonomy): domain Eukaryota; kingdom Metazoa; phylum Chordata; class Actinopteri; order Beloniformes; family Hemiramphidae; genus Arrhamphus; species Arrhamphus sclerolepis. Next base: position 10,338,403 of record JBAMYA010000013.1, read on the forward strand.
TGTGAGTAAAGATGACAGAGTTTCTGACTTAAAAAAAAATAATTAAACACAGGTACATAATCACACCTCCCCAGGACAACAAATGGCAAACACTTAAGCTCATTATTCATAGTCATTATTGCTCCATTATTGCAACCTCTGTCAGCATTTAAGGACTGAATACCTTCTGGCACCTTGAATTGGATTATGATGAGAAATATTTTAAATCTTTTTTTTTCTTCACTCCTCAGCATTGTCTTCACTTCCCAAAAATTCATCCTGTGACTGGTCTACTTTATGCCAGCATCTTGTATTTTCTTCTTACGGCCATCACCTCTGAAATGCCATGTTCCATGTTTAATTGGAAACGTGTCAGGCGTTTGAAAATGACAGACAGCACAGACTGTGCTTCCATAGATACTTATATACAAACACTGTCGGATAATCTGCTGCCATTAAGTAGCTAAAATAAAAATTCTATAATATCATCAATATTCATTTTACACTGAAAGATTCAAACAGAAAATGCAGGAAACTGGCTTGTATATCACTCTAAAACTCTGCTTACAAAGAGTTAAATCTGTAATTGGTTGACATTAAATCCTGACCTTTGCTTGTAAAGTAAGTGGGGTTTTTTCTGTACATTGTGTGGTTTTCTTTTTGTGTGCATCATTTCATCTTTAGGTCAAATGATGAGGATGTTTTCTACAGATAGGCCCAATATATATCTACAAAAAAGGCCAAACTGATTAATCAGATGTCTGCCTCTAATATAATATTTTCTGTTTGTAACACAATATAGAAACTTAAAAATAAATATGCATGGTCAGAATTTTGATAAAACAACAAAATTGTGGGTGCACATGACTTTTGCACAGCAGGTTCCCCGGTGTTTTATAGGAGTTCAGATGCAGAACAACCTAAAAACAAGTATCTCTCCATTGCTTCTCTCTGGAACAAATCGATCAACTGGTCTCAGGAATACCCGCAAAAACTGAGATAGAACAAACAAACAAAACCAAAACAAACTATTCTAATTATGACATCGGTAATCGTAAAAAAACAAACAAAAAAACCCATCTTCAGTCCATCAGAACCGCACATTTGAGGGGAAGCGCCGGGAAGCAGCAGGTTATACGAGACAATCTGCAGGTTCCAGTCCAGTTTGATCCAAATGATATTTCAAACACTTGGTTTGTCTGCTTTCCTTCTTGCACACTCTGCTAGAACTATAGGAACAGCAACAACAGAGTAATCGTCCATCTACAACCAACACCCGTCGGAACTTTATCATCACCATCACTTTCGTGAATCGAAACCGCAAACGCGATCACGATAGATAAAATCCTTTGCATTTGTAGCTGCAGAAGTTTCCCCTCCTTAAAATGATGGGGGTATACATGAATTACGGAATCGCATGTGACTTAAAGCTTCGGGATTATTCACAACCTCAAAGCGTCTAATTTACGAAAGCATATTCTCATTTGTGTCTGAATCTTATAATAAATGTGCGCGAAGTTGCGCTCGCTCCTTGGAAGTTTGCAGCACCTGACGACGTGCTTGTGAGCGCTGCAAAATCGGAGGAAAAAGAGAGAAAGGGAGATAGAAAAAGTCCTTCAAAAGCGCCAACAATGCATGCATCACATTACCGCAACTTCCAATGACACACAATGTCTTTATATATATATATATTTTCCGTCTATTTAACCTACCTTTGAAGCTTCTGGTCGGGCTGTCTTCTGTCTGCAGGACTCATATATTCCCTAAAGAAAAGTTTCTTTTTATTCCTCTGCGGGCTTCACGTGCAGACATCCATGTGTAAAGATAATCTGCAGCTCCATAGCCAGTTGAGAAAAACGCTCCTGCACACACAAGCAGCTCTCACACAGACAAGTCGGTTCTCTCCAACAGGCACCTACACGTAAACTGAGCTCCTCCAACAGTGACATCACGAGTCGCTATGGCAACTCAGACTCCACCCCAGCCCGGCGCCGATCATACCTGTCTGACTACCTAAACTTCACAACAAAAACCTCTCGTCCGTCTCCCTGTGCCTTGGACTACACCTGTTGTTTGTACTCTAAATATATATCAGCTGGGAAAACAATGAGAAGACATTGAACAAAAGAGACCCAAACCAGTTGTTGTCATCATGCATGCTCACGGATATGAGGTTGCATTATGCAAATCTACAGAGTTCATGATCAGTGCAGTAGATTGAAACAGCACCTTGCTTGTGCTAAAGGTTTAGTTGCGTGTGGTTGACCAGGGTGCTGAACAATATCACTTCTGCATGGCCCGAACTATTGCCTGGAGCTCCCTCATGGCTTGGTGCCAGCATCACCATTACCTCAATTGTTTTGGCTAGAAAAGCCAGTTTACTTCTCCCTTTTGTGTCCTCTGACCCAGCACAAACAAACAGACAAGGAGCAGGTGAGTCAAAGGTCAGACTGCTTTTGTGTTGCCCTCCACATTGACTTAAGAAAACTGATAGGTAAGGCGTTATAACCTCTGAAAGCCCTTAAACAACACTTTGAAATACTGTGTCCAGTATGTGTCTTATAGCACTTTGTTGCATAAAATATCAGGACTTGCCTGAAGCCATGAACAGCTAAAATAGGGGTAATTTTATATTTAAAAAAAAAAAAAAAAGCAGTGCATGGCCTAGTCAATAATCTGCGGTTTGTGTGCACGTGTTCTAGTCCTTCATAACTCACTGTTTCATTGCAGCTGTGGGAGGGAAAGCATGACAGATTTATAGGACACACCTCATATTTAACCAGCAGAAAAAAATTAGGAAAGAATTAGATTTGCACTGTGGTTAACAAAATAGTGATTCCTACAAATGATTCTTATTGCTCTCATCAAACATGACATTTCTGCTATTTTACATCATTAATCATAGTCATAGTTTCCATGTGAATTAATGTTTCCACGTGTTGTATGGGCACTTATATATAAGTGAAATAAACAGAATTATGCAGAATTATACATTTATGTCAGAAGGTCATAGACTGAATTACTGAATCTGTATTAAAGAAAGACACAAAGAAGATTTTAATTTTTAAGCAATGGTCAATGTTGAGACTGCAGACGGGGAAATATATCTGTAGTTGTTTATTGAAGGGCTGCATCAATCTGATATTAGGACTGAATATCAGTTCTGATATTGACAAAACATGTGGG
>JBAMYA010000013.1:10344840-10362199 GCA_037176975.1 Arrhamphus sclerolepis
TTTATTCAAATGCAGCTGAGAACAGGTGGGTCTTTAACCTGGATTTAAATAAACTGAGCGTTTCAGCTGATCTGAGGATGTGGAGGCTGCATAATTCTACTCTGACCTCAGCCTGTGATGTTACAGCGTCCTGCAAATACGTGTTTTCTCGAGGTTTTAAAGATGGCAGTCACTTCCAACATCTGAGGGAAATGCATTCAAGCAAATGTCATTATGCCCCCCCCCGTGAAAACTAGGAGATTCTTTGACAGAGGAGAAAGGAAGAGAATGGAAGAAAAAAAACGTCTGAAAACAGAAGAAGGGAAGCAATAAGACAAGTTCAGGTGCCATCGTCTTCTGTAGGCAGGTATCAAGAGCGATAATGTGTAAGTTGCTCCAAGGTAATGGTAGAATATCAAGGAGAATGCAGCTCTTCAACGGTTGAAGAGGAAATTCCCACTGATTTGCTGCTCTTTTGTGGGTTGTTTAACATGGCTTCTCCCCTCTTCTCATTGTCTCTGAAGGCTTGAAAGCAAACTGAGGGCCACAGATGAAAAAGGAATTTCTTATCTTCTCTTCAAAGACAATTTGGGATGAAGGGAGAGATAACTTTGCTGATTTACCTACAGCAATAGCTAAACCCTGCTTAGCAGCTGAACCTCATTTTCATGTGCCATCAGCTACATTACGTCTTTCTCATCTGCTCACAAATGTCTTTCACAAAACCGCTTTGATCAGCTGACACAAAAAGCAGGCATGACTTTGAGCAAGCAGAGGTGCGTCATCAACCCAAACCGTCACTCTGCTCAAATTTAGAGTCGCAGCATGTCTCATGTACTTCCAATCCTATTTTTAACTCCCAAACAGTTTCCCCACTGCTAACCAAATTGCACTCAGCAGATAGAACACACTCAAACCTCTAAAGGATGTGAACTCATTTTTGGGTGGCATGTCAGAAAACTCAGTACCTTCCCCAAGGGTGCAATCTTTGTCTTCATCCACAATTTCTTCTTCCATTGCTCTTTGGAAATCAACACACAGACACACAGCGCCAGTGGAAAACCCAGGCTGAGAGACTCGTCTAACTGCTTGCTTAGAGATTCCAGACGTAGCTCACGTGGGAAAAGGGGCCTGAGATAGGCCCTGCCCCACTGCCCCAGGATAGACTGGTGGGGATTTAGAAAGTCAACTGCATTCCAGGACACTGAGCGACTAGACCCTCGCCTTCAGGCTAAAAGCTTCGCTGCTGCTCTGGTGTGATCATTCAATGAATGAAAATGTGACAGAAGCAGAGGGAGTATCTATTATTATTAAAGAAGATACAAAACAGAAGCACTCTTCTCTTGAAAAACAGACTGCAACAGGTGTCAAATTGCCCGACACACACATATACACATACTCTCATATGCTCGTAGTCTGTTCTTTATCAAACTTTGTGTGCAAGCTGCCTCTCGTCTAGCCCTCTGTCTCCACTGAGGGGCCTAGCAGATGCTAGTGTGCATCCAAATGTGTCATAACCTACTTCCAAACTGCTCTCAGTGTATGCAGCCAGCTAATGTGTGATTGAGTTATCTGATCAACAAGACAGAATAAGACAAGGGCAGTCCTGCAGGCAGTGTTGTGTTCAATTAGAAATCTCAGAAAACAGTGCAGCCTTGTTTTTCCTTGTGTCTATGGGTTTTTGTTTTTTGAAAAAAAGAACAAAAAAAACGGCTTTCTGTACGCCTGATGGTAAGAGAGCATGTCAGCTGGCTTCATAAACATGCTTATAACGGACAGGGAGGAACTGCATCTGTGCATGAGTTCATTTTTTTTTCCCCCAGCTGCTGATGAAAGTGACCCGATCTAAATGTGGAGAAAGAGGGCTGAAAGAGAGGCGCTTTAAAAGGAAAACGTGAGGGGATCAATGCGCGAGTTTGTGGCCCATGTAATTGAAACTGGTGGGGTGACTGCAGGAACAATTACAATGCAGCAGCTGACATGTAATGTCCAACACATGGAGACTAGTTTGCCTCTTTCACCCACTCACATACTCGGGCACTTAGCCACAATGGGCAGAAAAATGCCAGGCCAAAAAGGGATCACATCAATTAGTCATAATCGTCGAAGCTGATGCTCTGTCGACATTGTTCACAGTCTAATCCTGGGACTTGTGTGAACATTTTAGCTGATGAAAATGTAATATTAGAATTTTTGTTGTGCATATTCCTGAGGATGCCAGATATATTTCACATATTTGCATGTTAAAACAAAGAGAGATGCAGAATCTGAAGTTGAGGGAAAGAATTTCTTCAATAATTTACCAGCTGCAGCAGTAGTTTTTGTGTTTATGTGTCAAAATTCCTTTCGTTCTGACAATGACGCATACATCATTCCAATCTTTTAACATGTCAGCTTTTCCTCAACCAAACCTGCAATCAAAGCAACTCCTTCAAACCAGCAATTGCATCCTGTGGTCCAAACAACCTGCCCTATTGCTCTTTAAACTGTCCACATTCCAGGACCCAAAAAAAAAAAAAAAAAAAAAAAATTGACCTCATTCTCTTAAGTGTCGCAAGGAATCTGCAAGTGAATTTATGTCACGCTCCAGTGGCTCAAGAATGCTATTCTCTCCATCAGAGTCGCCAGTGTCGAGTAAATGATAGCTTTTCTCGGCTGAAAGACAACGTGAAGCGCTTGCTCGTGAACGCCAGGTCTGACGAGGTGCAGGGCCTCCCGCTGTTTGTGGTTACTTTCTGGCAGTCGCTTACTTATGGAGGAACGCATCAGTGTGCACACGACCCACGCTCCCCCCATTACAGATACAAAGCCCCGTTGTGTGCAATAAAATATGTGCTCACATGGCAATACCCACAAGCCATGAATAGTGACAACACATAACAGTACTGGTCTCCTGTTGACTTGGGCAGAAAGTTTTTGATTATCAGAGTTAGAATATCAGACAGTCCAATTGTGTGGAACTGAGTCATATGCACAAATGATTTTATTCAGACATGAATGATTAAAGCAAAATAGGCTTCTAATAGAGCATTAGAATCTATTTTGAAGACAATACTGTATTGCTTTAAAGAAACCTTTGTGAAGCATTTTTTATCACTTTGTCCACCACTTTGATCCTGATATAAGTGAGATATCACAGAGGATGAAATATTACTAGTTGCTGGATCCAGAAAACCTCAACTTCTATTGAAGCCCAATCAAAAAGATTTCACTTCTTTCAAGAACTAGCAAAACTCAAGAGTCCCGAGTGTTTATATGAGAGAATACAAGGCAGATATTAGTCCTCACATCTGTATGTTGAATGAAAGATCATTCAGAGAAACGCAGAACAGACAGGACATTCGCCCACCAGTGACCTTGACTCAGATCTTTTGAATCCAAATATTATTTTACCATTGGTCCATACGGTGGATCAGGCAAAGTACTTTCCTCTGTACTGCTCTCCTGTAGCTTTTTTTAAATTTGGTTTCAGGCGCTCCAGTCATAGTAGCTCCATGATTAACTGCGTCTATCACAGAAGTCTGTTACATATCTACATGTGTATGCAGCCCAATTTATTACATTTCTAACTTTAATACACTTCAAATAAAACTGTAAGTGCCTGCTCTGGGTTTCCTTCTGGTTCAGCTTCTTCCCTCAGTTCAACAACATGCATGTTAGTTCGACTGGTGTTTCTAAATTGCCCGTAAAGGGAGTGTGGGTTTCTGCGAGGTCCTGTGGTGGACTAACACCCTGTTCTGTCCAGAACGAACTCCACCTTTCATCTGATGGCAGCAGAACTTGGTTGACGTAGTGGTGACATCACCATCTCTCTCTTTCTTTCTAACTCTCTCTCTAACCTTTTTAAGAAACATCTTATAATGCTTGAAAACTGATTTATAAAAGCTGCAAGCCACGGAAGTCACTAAATCACTTTAAAAATAAAAAAATAAAGTCCTTGCTGAACCCAAAGAAAGTTTGATTTTTAGACTTTAGAAAGCTTACATGGACTGCAGACAGATTTTCACACTCCACTGCATCATGTACTTAAAGAAGCTTTGTTCTGCCCTCAGTCCTCCTCCTCGTGTCAGACTGTAAACACCTGATTCAATGCCCTTCACTTATCACATCACTTTCTTCCACCCACAGCTTTGCACACTGAAGCTGCCAGGCTGCAGGACCTGGGCTACCGTGAGTCTCTCTGGGGTTAACCTGAGAAAACTGGCTGATCGCTGATCTGATACGCAAAGAGGGAAGTAACATAATGCAATGCAGCTTAGCAGCATTTTTCAAAGTCGCACATATGCACACAAACGCATTCATGTACCAGCACCAATGCAGAAAATATCTGACTTCTTAGCTGGAAATCTGAGTCACTCCTTTTTCAGGAACCAGACACCCGTTACACCATGACGTTCAAGTAAATGAATCAAAAACTGAAAACAGCACATTGGTAAATAAAGAAGAGGGGAGAGAAAGAAAAGGAAAAAAGAAGTCTAGAGAATCCACCACACGCAGATGCCCTAGTGAATAAAGTGATCTGTTAAATTTGACGAAGAGTGGATCTTTCTGTGGTTAATTATCTCGGTTTTAGGTTCAGGAACATATGCTCGTTTCAAACAGAGCTTGACACACACAATGTAGACATTTTAATGAAGTTTCGTGTTTTCAGATCAGAATTTACTCGTTCTCCTTGGCTGTATTGTAAATTTTGTAATTTGTTGTCGTTATTTCAACTTTGTACGTGTACAGAAAGTGTATAACAAGGCTTTTCGACTGGTGGGTGTCATCTTGTCCGTAGAAGTTGAATTGCGATGCAAACTACAATCAACATAGACGCAAACAGAGGAGCGTTCATGGCCTCTGCCTGCTTCATGACAAATATAAAGGTACTGATCCAGTCTTGTGTTTACATTTTTTTAAATATGCAGCTGTCAGTCAGTATATGGTGCATAAAAAAAAAGAAAGAAATGTTGAAGACATACATGAATGAATCTGACAGCTGAATTCCCATTACTGGTTTGGAAAGAGTTACTGAGATCTCAGATTCTTCTACTTTGACTCCTCTGCAAATTAGTAGGTTATTATTTCAACTTTCCATAATTTGATCCACTTGTTCTCACATGTATTTCTTTTGCCTATCAATTAATCTCCCAGCTGCCATGCTGCTGAAAATAATCAGTAAACCTCACCTCTTATTTAAGACTACTGCAACATCTGTCTAAGCTCAATCTTGCAGACACCCAAAGCTCTGTGGGACACACAATGAGCACAATTCACCTTTTAATTAAGACAGATTTGTAAGCGCAGGGCTATACACAGCATCTATGTGAGTGCGTGTAATCAGATACACATGCCTTTCCAGACTTTCTGCTCTGGTAAAACCATATAAACAATCAGGCAGAAGGCCAAAATGAGTTGCAGACATGTGGTCTAGTGTGTGGATCTGGGGGTCAGCACTGGAAATAGTAAGTAGCAGTGTTGATGTGAATTCATGTGATATTAAAATAGCAACGGGAGGGCAGGATGGTATCATTTAGCACAGCAAAAATAACAGCTAAATATTATTTTATCATTCAGGAGTTGCCAAGCACATTGGAGTAAAGATCTTTACTATATAAACCCAGTTTAAGAAAGAGTTGATTTTACTGTCACCCACATTGAGTGGGTGATACTTGTGGATCTTTAGAGAACAAAATTAATTAATTTCAACTAATGAACAGACTACAACTTCATTAAAGTCTGACTCAGTCTATGCAAATATTCAAAAAAGTAAAGAAACCGTTCCTGAACAAAGTCACTGATTACCGTCTTGTAAGTCGGTCATTTTGTTCCCCCACTCTCAGTCGATTCACTTAAAAATCATCAAAGGTTAACTACCAGAATGCTGACTTTTTAGTTCTCTTACTTCTCTGTAAGACGGACAGAAGACAACTGAAACAAGCAGCGTTGTTTACTGGCCCGCTCCGTCCATCAGCACAAACATCATACGCGACACACACAGCATGTGTGTCTGACACGCATCAACACCTCATCAATCCAAAGCAACACTCTCGTCTTTCGTCTTTTCTCCACCATACAAGTAGCTGCTTCTTTTACAACGTCCTGCATTATCTTCACAGCAGGGGGTGCTGTTGAACATGCTCCTGTCAGGCTGCACAATGATCAGGAGGAAATGTGTGTGTTTGTGTGCATATGACAAAGGAAATAAGGTAGTGTGTTTATGTAACTCTTCAGTCGTGCATAAAAAAAAAAAAAAAAAAAGGCTCCGCAATATTTCCTCTGTCATTCATTAACCAAGATACTAAGTACTGCTTCAGGCTGTATAGTGTGTCAGTGTGCAGAGTCATGAGTGTTTGTGTGAGTGTGTGTGTCTATGCCAGCAGTGTGTACACTTTATTAACTCATGGCTTGAGTATGTGTAAGCAAGGCTAGCTATTGGTACAGATGTTTGCTGGTTTCCCTTGACAACAGTCATTGGGCCAACAGTGAAGCTAGTAGCGTCCTGAGGGGGAGGAATGGAGAGATGCTAAGAATAGCTGCAGCTGGAAGGAGGACGTCCACCACAGAGCCATCGAGGGAGGATTTAACGCCACTTCACCCCTACCTGCAACACGTTTGTCCTGTGGAAACCACTTCAACATCATGTGCATCATATTGTAAAGTGCAGAGGAAATTGTGTCAAGGAGGACTCACTTATCTAAACACCCTACCAAATGTGACGGGCCTTAGTTTTGAAAAGTTTTAAAGATTTGATCTACAGAGTTGCAATTTCAGTTTTATGGAGTTTTCTTTTTTCAGACCTGTGACCTGTACAGGAAATCAACTTACTGGTAAGGAGGATAACCTATATCAAAAATAAAATAACTTAACATCTCTCTAGACTGAATACAAGCAGCTTCACACAAGGTCATCTTACACACAAAGTACTTTTACAGGAAACCTGATTCCTGAGCAGTCCTTCTACGTGGGATTAAGCCCAGAGACCCACTATCTCTCTCCTGAACTCTTGATACTGATGTTAATGCCACTGCAGAAATCAGATCTGCCTGGAAAGACTTTGGCCCAACAAAAATGCAGCAGGAACTCCATGAAAGGAGAAAACTCGCAACAGTAAATCCAGGTGCATGTTAAAAGCAAATCTCTCAAATGCTTTGGAAAGATTGTACGTCATTCACAGAAGAGTTGCAGCAGTAATGCACACACGGCACAGACTTATAAAACCACACTCAGGAGCAAAAGAGAAAACTGTGAGCATCAAGGGAAAAAAGGTTTAGAAATTTTGACAGATATTTCTCTGATAGTTAGATGCTGACGCATTTTAATAAAGTTGAAGATGCACTAATATCGAAGTCTAAAAAAATCAAAGTAACCTTGTCCGTTACTGCAGTATGTTAACTATGCATTCAGCCTGCATATGGCTTCCATTTAAATATGCCTTTCAATATGCCAGTTCTTTCAAATTTATTAAAAAGTGATTGCGCTGCAATTGACTCCTCGAAGCGATAAGCAGCTTAAGACCCAGACTTTGCAGCCAGTCAATCATAAGTTCCTCACTTTACCCTCTGCAGCTTGTATCTCTTCCACTCCTGTTTACTCGTGCATGCTAGCACAATAATCAGTGTAAACCTAAATGGGAATTGCCAACTGTCATGTCGAGAATACAAAATACAATACAGCATCTGTCAAACAGAAGATTCGCCATGTGGCATGTTGTTTTAAAATGCGCTGTCCATCCAATGCAAAAGCACTCTATTCTCCAAGAAGACAAGAACTAAGGATCTAGTTCAGTATGTGCTGGGGATAAGATGAAGCTGAGTGGCTGCTCGAGGTCCTACTTTAGAGAGGTGAGTGCTGCTGGTGCTGATAAGCGATGCAGGTGGTGGGAGGAAATGAAATAGGCCCTGTGAAGGGGGAGCTACTCTGAGATCCTGAGAACACTAGTGCCTCTGTCACAGTCTTTATCTGTGAAACCTGGAGTCCATGGGTTGTGTGTTTATGACTGTGTGCTCCTGTAGTCATGTTTATGTGTATCAGTCAATGAGGCGGATGGATTGTATCTAAGCTTTTAACTGTATGGAGCAGAAGTGGCTGGGACCAGAGGACTTTCCAGGCATATTCAGGGGGAAGGAGAAAATGCCTTGACACATATGGTATGTACTGTAATGGTTTATGAGTTTCTCCTCACTGGTCTATGTTAAAAAAAAGGAATCTTCATGGAACGAGGCTGCAGTTTCAGGCACTGACAGCACTAAGCCATGTTCACACAACTAGGTTTTACGTCCACTTTTCACATCGCAGATAGATTTGGGAAGTTGCTGACGAGCGTTCCACCTCTGAAGCTAATTAGTGTTTGATTGGCGGTCACAAAATGTGCCGCGCGAGCGCTTCAAAGTTGTGACTTGTTGGAACTGCAGACTCCAACCAAATATCAAGCGTGCTCGATATTCTCGAGGACACAGCGAGGGAGTGGCTGTTAAGTGAGGGCTCTATCAAGGAACTATAGTTAGGTTGGGAGAAACACGAGCCCAACTGGGAGACGAATACAGCAAACAAACATGAAATCAAATACTGAAGAGATATGTGGAGAGAAGGTGAACAGAACTGGGTTAAACCTCACCTAGAATACCCATCCCTCAGACATTTCCACACACGATGTCATAACAGACAGAAAAGAGAAGGCTTAGAGAGAAATGAACTGCTCTCTTCAGCAACCTGGTGAATAAAACAAGTTAATTATACATGAGCTACTTGTAACTTTCTAAAAACGATGATGATGTTGTGCAGAATACACAATGACACTGAAAACCATGTAACCTGATCTTGGCTTAAAGGGGTCGATGCTCAACTTTGTACTGCTTCAGATCACAAGAATGAAGGTGATCAACTTTGAAGGGATGTAAGCAAAGAAGCACAAAGGCTTTACTGTTGCACGGTCGCAGCAAAGCAAAATGTTACAGCTTTCCCATGGCAAAAAGAAAAAAAAGTGAGTTCCTGTAAAGATTAATAGTTTTACCATAATGAGGCCGTAAAACTTAAGCAAAGATCAGGCCACGTGAGTGAGGATAAGGGAAGAATGGGCACAATGTGACCCATTTCATTATATAAAACAGTTACCTCACATCACATTACCTCCTAGTATTACCATGCTCTGATCAGTTTTCTCCAACAGAGGAAGAAATTTCTACTTTAAACTAATTTGACACTGTATTAAATTACCTGACTAACAGCTATTTAACAGAAGGCTATTCAGTAGCAGAGTTCTATAATTTCCAAGGAGTAGCTACAGGCTCAAATTAAGCTATTTGTAGATTACTATAGGGATATATCAACTTTATATATTAACCTATAACTATTCTAACAATATTGTTTAAAAAGGGATCTAATGACTGCAGAATGCATTACATATGAAGGGTTAGGTAAAGATATTTGTCTGAAGGTGAAGGTCTCCACTTCAGGTCAGAGTAGAGCAAGTTTGCATGGAAAAATGTTAAATTTCTTTGTAGTACCATGTTGTTCTCACTCTTCAATTTACTGTTGAGGATTTTTAAGGCGACTGCCGACCTGTCCAGGGTGTACCCCGGCGGGTATAGATAATGGATGGATGGATGGATTTTTAAGGCAGATTTAAGTTCACGCTCATGATGCCTGCTTAAATGTTTAGATATATTAAGAAAACAAAATTAGTTTCTGTAACAGCAGTGTACATGTTGGAGGGCTACTCACCAGCGAGGAGAACCAGATTCATGTTCAGTGGATTAACGCAGCAAGTTAATTTCATAATTTGCTTGTTATAGGATTGTACGTGCACATAATTACTCGAGGAACACACACGCACACAAATTTTCCAAAGACCTAATGTCAAAGTGAAAAAAAAAAAAAAAAAAATCAACCTGTAAAAGATCCTAGGATATGGTGTCCTCCCAGTACACTGAGACCACATAAAAACTAAGAATGGCAAAAATCACAAAATAGGCCAGTTCCATCACAAAATGCTGTAAGTTGTATTTTTGTAAGAAAAAACAAACAAACAAACAAACAAAAAAAACTATATAATGAATCTCTGACCTGTCGCAGTAGAAACTGGAAGAACGAGTCAAATTTCTGCTCACAAATCCAAGGATGCACTCAACATTACACAAACAGCTCTAAAAGCTCTGAAGAAAACTTTCCCACTGATGTAAGGATGCACTTCATGAGGGTCAATCCATATTTGCTTTATTGGACACAAATAGCAGCATGTGACCACTCAAAACGGTAACTCAAAAACAGACAGTTAAAAAAAAGAGACTTTACCAACCAAAAAAGTAACACTCCAAACTAAATATAAACTGTTGTCACAGACTGCCGCACAGAGAGATTCCACATATACAAGTTAATAGATATGAACATTTCAGTGAAGCAAGTATGATTGTGCAAACCACAAACAGAAAGACTGAACACACTATGATCACAAGGAATGTGGCTCTATCACACAAAAATACTACCTTCACTGATCTAGGAACAGTTACAAGTGTTCAGTCAAAGGTTGGTGACATCATACAACAATACACTAAACTCATTATACTGTATATAGCAATGTACAATGACTGACAGCTGCACTACTAACACCTCATTTTCATATGTCCTCCATAAATCCTTACGAAATACGCAGTCTGCCTTTCATATTCAGTTCACCAGTTCCACCACGGAGGAGTTTCCAAACTACAGATCATAAAGGTTCCAACAAAAGAGAATATACATGCAGATAAAATACTGCCCTCTCAACATCGGGTAGCCTACAAAACCAAATCAGTGTTCTTATGCACTGACAGTCTTTACTAATTGTCAAAAAAGAAGGAAAAAAAAAACTTCAAAAGGTCCCAAAATTTGCTATGAACTCATTAGGCCACGACAAAAAATGGAGACTGAGAGGAGAAAATCTTCATTTTCTAAAGTAGTTTTGAAAATTCATTTAGAATTTCATAATAAAATAACCAATACATATAAGTGATAATTATGTTGATGGTTATGAAAATAACTGCATCACAAACACGATCATGCTCAGCTGCAGTAAGAATAGTGTGGCTCTTCTAAAAGTAACACCACGTAGCTATTCTTGTGTTACTGTCACGCTGTCAAAGATGCAGCAAATCAAACAAATTAGGACAGTAAAGTGTCCCCAAAGAATCTTCCACTGCCTCTGCAAGACCAGTTAAAATGTCAGAGGACTCAAGAGTAAGTTAAATGCTTCACTGACATAAAATAGATACTTACTCCTTCATAGTCTGCACAAAAAACATCAGAATGGACAGCGGTCTCCTCATGTGGACAACCACAAATGAGTCCTTTCTTGTCTTTTTTAAATTTATTCAGTGCTTACTCCTTTTGTGGCTACATTTATAGATATTTCTTAGGAAGATATCTCGGTGCAGCCACCTTTTGCTCTGTAAAAGTGGAAGAAAAACTGACAGGTCATTTTTCTTTTGCAGAGAAGTCTTAAAATAACTTCAGGAAATGTTGAAAATACACAAAGGCTATTCCGTTCAAGAGGAGAAAAAAAAAAAAGACATTTTCAGTAATTCTCATATTTCAACCTTCGGAGCCAGCCGAGACTAAAGTATCTTCTGATTGGCTGAAAATGACATCATCCAGGGATTCAGCCCTCCTTTTCAGCCCAATGTTGTCATCAGTACTGAAACATCTCAGTGATGTAATGCAAGGAGGGTCATAATAAACACTCAAGTAGCGCCTCTTTTCCCTTTTCCCTCCCCAACTCTTATTTTTCTCTCCTCATTCTTTTATCATTTCACTGCACTTTTTCAGCCTATCAGCTGCATACAGATAAAATCTCTCCACACCTGTTTTTATTAGCACTGAAATACAGAACACAGAGATTTGCACTTGAGCCCAAAGCTATTAAAAACCTGCTAAAAAGACAAGAAGAACTGACATAAGTATTTATATTTCCTAATCTTGCCTTGCAGGTGTAATTAAAATGGGGATCAGAGATTACATTGTTTTATTTCTTTCTTCCAACAGGATGTGATTAAAGACAGGAAACCCAGGTGGCATTATGTCATTCTTTTTGTAACTTCTCTGGATGATGAGAAAAAGATTACCCAGTCACATATATTCAGCTGCATACAGCAATGCTGAAACTTTTATGACAGATATGTCACCAGAAATGACACATAAGTGCATGCAAATGTGTAATCTGCGTGTGTCGCTGTGTGTTCCAGTATGATTTATTTGCCCATTTCATCTTTTTGGCAAGATGACCTACACATCTGTTTTTTAATCACACTTTGTGTGTACGTGTGTCTGTGTGTATGTCCTCGGCAAACATCCAGAGCACAAGCGGATTAGTGAGGGGACTCTTACCCTGATCAAAGCAGCAGAGAATTCAGCTTACTGGGACAGACTGTAACACATAACCCTCATGGAAGTGATACTGTACTTGCCATAGGCCCATGTTCCAACAACTGCAATGCAGTAAAAAAAAAAAAGAAAAAAAAAAAAGAAAATTCTTCAAAGGGAACAGTTTGAGAGGTTTTTCTATTTTTCAGCCATCATCATGACAGAAAATAACAAGAATAAAAGAAAAGGGGAAAAAAAGCAAACAAATCTGGAAATCAATATAGCAGCACTCAAAGTAAACGCTGTCATCAAGTGTGAAGGATGCAGCTGTCAGCTGCTCCAAAAAGTCTGCAACTGCTAAGTGTGGTGGAGTTCGTCTCGTGATATGAAAGCAGCACTGGCTCTGATTTTATGAGCACATAAAGCGCAAACAGTTGGGCAACATTGTCTTGAAGGTTGTTGTGCTGCCCCCAAGTGGCAAAAAAATAATGTATAACAAATCCAAAGATTAATGACAGTCCTTATTGGCTCGAACTGGGATTCAGCTATATCAAGTCAATCATGCATTATTTATTTACTTACTGTAAATTCAGATTAATACATGGACAGTAATTAAGGCATTTTAAGCTCTAGAAAGAATCCTTCATCAAACTCTCTGGGGTTTTGAAGCACCAAATGGAATGTGTATAATAATAAAAATTCTCCTTGAGCATGACTGGGAACTTTAAGACTGAGAAGACCCATTTGATTAAATTTACTGAAATTTGAACAGATATTTTAAAATGCAAACAAGACACGTGAGACACAAATCACTAGTTAGACAGGCAGCGTGCCACTCTGCAGCACAAATGCAAATGTATATAGATGCAGACAACTGATACAGAACCTCATTCCTTCCATCAGCTTCATTATGAATGTAGTGAGATGGTTATTTTATGATGCCTCTGTGGCTAACCACCGTCATCCACCAGCTAATGGCTTTAGCATGTGCCTTGCAGCCCATTAGCTCCAGTCGTCTCAGATCTTGGAGAGCTGAAATGAAGCGAGGCATTGTTGTGTTGCTGCTGGGAAGGATACATTTTCATGTGAAAGGAAAACCTGAGAGGAAGGAAACTTTGAAACAAAGTTCTTAGAAAAGGTGATAAAGGGCACAAAAGAGGGAACTGTGTGAGCTGACGTGAAGGTGGAATATGCATTGAGAGGTTGTTTCCTCTCTTCCTGCCATTTTGAAATTGATGGAAATGCTTTCTTGGATGTTTTGCAGCCTTGAATTTTAATTAAAGATAAAAAGATCTCTTGAGGAAATGCAAAATCTAAGACCAAATACAAGCTAATTTTCATCCCAAAGATTTCTATATAAACCTTAAGACTGACTCATAATACTATCTGTAAAGATGGGTATTAAAATACAGAAAACCAGAAAAATTCTGACAGCACCCCACTTACTGTTGGTGGTGGGTGCAATAAAGTGGAAAAATACCTAAGGCCCCCTGAGATTTTCAGCAATGAAAACTGGTAAAATACTACTACATTATTTTCTCACTTGGGAGAGATCTTTTTTTCTTATATTCAGACTGTTGATACCATAAAAATAAGTCTGGACAGTATTGTGTGATAAAATAAAATACGTAGACAAAACTTTTAAGTTGTTAGGCTTTATGAGATGGCTCTATTACACTGGAGAGAGATTGGGTTGGAACTGCTCTCTGACACAATCTGCCAAGAGATATGATGATAAAAGATAGATAATCTCTAATTTAAAAATACATATTCATCCCAGCATGTTGTAAATGGAAAGATTATTTGGAAAGATTATTAATATATTCAACAAATTCTATTAAAATTTTAAAATTAATAGTTAGTACATTTTAAACACTAATATTTCCTCATTGCAAAAGTCTTGCACATTACTTTGTGTTGTGTTCTTTGCCTAATTTTGTTCTGACTATTCGGGCATTTAAGTACAAACCTAAACCTGCACTCTGAGAATTCTCTTCCATTATCTAAAGCCTCATCAACATATTCCTTTTTAATTCCTCATTAAGTTCATATGGTAAGCTTCTGCCTCATAAAGATAGAAAGAAAAAAAACACACAAATCTCAAACAAATCTTAAACAAACAAAAACAAATTTCTAATTTTCACACAACAGTTACATCAAGATATCCTCATTAAAGGTAGGGTAAGCAATTTCTGGATGACATCCCATTCCTTCTGTTAATATTTGAAACAAAACAGACAAAAACAGCCCCTCCCCCTCACTTGATGTACATGAGCATGAGCACAATGGTACCTTTAGCAAATATTTGGTTTATTTGAATCGGGCTTCCCTTACCCTGTCTGTTTCCAGTTTAGAGTCGTCTCAGCTTTGCACACAAGCATCAATTCACCTCTGTCGCTAACAAACAGTCGAATGCAAACATTCATACACATGAGCTTATATGTGCATACACACGTGCATTTATAACTGTCCTATAACTTTTTTCTGCGAAGGCATTCATTTTTTCCACCTCCTTAGGTAGTGAGAAAGGCGTGAAAAAGGAGACACTGCTTGTCTATGTAAGGCACATTCCCCGTATTCCATAACCGAGTGAGACGTCTGGGAATTTCTAGTGCTATTTATATGTGTATATTCAACTGGATGTGGAAGACGGTAGAGGGAAATGTATGTTTTAGTTTGCTGGTGCTTTTAATAACACCCATTAACATAACAATGTCGAACTGGGGAGATGAAGAGATTAAATAACTTCTAACTCTTCAGGCAGCAGATGATATTAGTTGGTACCTGACAAGCACATATATCGCACAAACCAAACGACTTTCATTTGCGTATTTCCTCCTTTGTTGTTTTTATTTACTAGCGCACAATGTGGTACATTTCATGTACATGATGTCAAGTCACACAGTTGTTTCAATTTAGGCACATAGGGATTTTTCTTCCTTGCTTGGTTATATAAAAGCCATTGAGGTAAAATTGAAAGCACACCTTTATGTAAACATTACAGAATGTTAGTACAGCATGTAAGCGCCTAAGTTTGACTTTGTACCCTTTAATTATCCCATAAAAAAGTATTTCTTATTATTAGTATAACTCCTCCTATAAATCTATCTACATAGGTAGGAGTTATAGCCCAAACATGTTTTTGAACACACTCATTTAGCAGTTACCAACCATGGTCTTATTCAATACAAACATTTTTTGCCTTTCAATATTCATTTATTATACTTTCCAAACTTTTTGAATAGTTTGCTAAAACAAACAAACAAACATAAAACTGCCCAGCTGCACCAATGCATATTCCAGCCTTTTTAAAAACTTTCCTTTGGCATTGATCAAGCCCCTAGAACTAATCTCTGATCATCAAAACTGCATTTCATTTTTTTTTTTTCCTACAAAAATGATTCCCTTCATTTTTTATAATTGCCTGAGCAAAACTCTTCACCTCTCCCTCATTTAGTAAGCTAGAAGCTCTATAAATATGCAGATTAATCCCCATCTTTATCTCCACTGCTTCCCGGATCATCCTTAACTGTGCTCGAACACTGAAAAACTGCTCAACGCTACAACATTTAAGAGAACAGCAAAAAGGCAGCGCTGGAGACAGTGGAAGAGTGAAGTATGAGATAATGAAAACAGCTTGTTTTTGTAAGAGTAAATTACCTCTAAGAGTAAATAGCTAAACAAGTTTATCTTTACCACCAGTTCAACAAACTTTAATGTCAATAGTGGCATTTTCAGTGTCAAGATAGTATAAATTGTTATGGCAATTTGAGATGTTGATGCAGATTAATTCTATGAGGTCTTGGGCATTTTGGTTAACTTGATGGACTAAATATTTTTACACAAATAACATTTGACTATGGTGCTGTCTTTCCCTGTCACAGCTATGCCTGTACAAAGATGTAAGGAAATTTAAGGTAAATGTGATCTTGGTTTGATTGGTCCGACTGTAAAATGTTTATGATGGCATTAATGTTGTGTTAGAAAAACTGGTATGTTTTTAGACAAATGGAGCCCTGTGCTCCATGCTTTTTTTTCAAAAAAGGTTTTGTCACATTTTTATCTATTTGTTTTCACTTGAACATGTACGTATGTACATGAATATTTAATTATTAATATTGTTTTTATATTTTTTTACTGTTGTTTATTTACTACTATTTTATTATTTTTCATTATTTATTCACTCATTTAATTTTTTAACATGCTTCTCACTTAATTGGTGTATTACGTACAATCTACCGTACGGTTAATATACTCCCTTTCACTTGACAGGTCAATGTGATGGTAAATTTCCATGGACTTTAAATACTTACCACCCACCTGTGTTCTGTACTGTACAAGTAAGCTGCTAATTTTTAACTGACTCCTGTGAGCTAAAGGAAAATAAACATTTGTTTAAATAAATGTTACGTTAGAAAAGGGCTACACATAGTGCAGTGTCATTTATCTACAGATTATGTTCTGCTAGATGTCACAAGTTAACAAAAACAAAGTTTCATCAAACTGCAGTCTGACTGTTTTATTTCTATTCCACTCCAGAAATAAATGCAATAAGTATGATTAAATTATTTGACACCCTAGACATCTGTTCTATCTTCCCAATGCGTGCATTGCTAATTGCCAAAAATGAAAAATTTCCATCATAATGTGACAGGAGGAAAAAAAAAAACAGCACAATCTGACTCAGTAGAAGACAACTGTCATAATCACAGTTATATGACAGTTTTGTGACAATTTAAGTTGTGAGACTTAAAAGTTGAAAAGGCTTTCAGGGTAGCATAACTAACCCCAAGTCATGCTCGCGTAGCTAAATAAGTAAATTGCATTGAATAGCTGCTGTATAATCCTACCTAAATAAAGTTCTGAGACACTACTACAACACAAAAATAGCAACACTGTGAGTACATACCTGTCATTGCATTCAGCATGATTTTTTTTTTTTTTTTTCTGGGGGGGGGGGGGGGGGTTCCCTTTCAAACTCTCCTGGGCCCTTTTCCCCTTTTCCAGAGGTTCCCCCCTTTCCCAAAGATCGGAAAAGATTCGTTATGGGAAAAAGTCTCTT
>JBAMYA010000013.1:10362299-10404034 GCA_037176975.1 Arrhamphus sclerolepis
ATCTATCTATCTATCTATCTATCTATCTATCTATCTATCTATCTATCTATCTATCTATCTATCTATCCATCTATCCAACCCCACAGAAGATACGGTGGTCACTGGTAAGTTGAAGCTCTTTTTCTGTAGATTGCCGGACAGACTTTAAAGAACTGCATCTCTTCTCTCTCGCAATGACTGCATGTAACTGTGGACAAACCATGCCAGGTGGTTTCTACAAAGAGCCTTCAAGGCCCAGTTTTCCTCGAACTGCACAGCGCCATGTTGCAAAGAGGCAGGACAAAGCTGTAAAAGCCAATGCTAGAACCAATGGCTAGCTTTCTTTCAAGCACTTCAAATGAATCAGATTGATCAGTTTTAAATAAATTTATCTGACATGGTACAAAGAAATTCACCCCCTTACAGTTGTCATGGATACAACATCGAACTATAAAGACCAAAACAAATTTTCGTACAAGGCTGTAAATACGTTTAATTCTGATTCAGACTTTGCCACTTTAACATGGGAATCAAAGTGTACTGAAATATCTATGAATAAGAATGTTTATAATGTATATGTTTGTATGAGGGTGTGAATACAGGTGCTCAGGGTAAATAATGTTTATATACTTGGCATATAACTGCAAATGGCAATAATAAGTCAGGTATCTGCTAATTTATAGTCAGCTATACCATAATATATTTATACTGGGTAAAATTCTTAACATTGATATGAATAACTTCTAAGTACATCAACATTTTTCATATCTTAAACCACAGAAAAAAATCACAAGGGTCCATCTGAAAACGTAATATTTAGTTCAAGGGGTAGGAGTTCACTTTTTTACTTCTTCCTACTCCTTCTCGAACATGTCAAGACTGCTGCTAAAACATTTGTCTCTTTTGCTTTTCTTGTTTAGGTATGTTTAAGCATGCCTCTTATTTTATACTGCCATCATGTTCGAAATAAAGACTTTTGAACTGAATTGAATCAAATGGGAATTTGCTCTGTTTTAGAACCAGCATCTAGTGGTCAGTAGAGGAATTGCAACAAAACATATTTCCTCATTGGGCTTCAACCCAGAAGTTGGATGGTTTCTGCTTGTTCCTGCTCTTTTAACAACCTCTAGCAGATTAGCTTTTAATTTCCTAAAATAATTTTGATGAATGCAGATGATAATGAAGCCTAAACCACCAACAGGAGCTGAAATGAAAGTTCTGCAGAGAGGTTTGATCAAAGCTTGGAACCCAATGAGATGTGGCATGAGTTGTCAAGGGGCCCACTGAAGGATGACAGTGCAGACAGCTTGTTGGAGAAACACCTGGTCAGGCCTCCCCCCTCCCTCCACCTCATCAGCGTGCATACCCCTACCCCTCTGGTGGCCTCAGCGCTGCTCGGCCCCATGCCACTGGACCAGGTGTGTTTCCACAAAGCTCAATGTCCCGTGGCAGCTCTGCAGCCTCAGATTTGCATCCGCTAATAACATTTGGCCCAGGTTAGTGCTTGATCTCCAGCGCAGATACAGATACGAAGCCTTATGTGCTATATCTGGAAAATGATGTAACAGACTACTCCAGGTTAGTAATCAAGTGGTCAAGCTTGAGCCTTAGCCTCTCCAAATTAAATCAGACAAATGGAAGCATATGTTTAGAAGCCACTGTGTGCCTTTGCTTGTAAAAACACAGCCAAAATCACTGTGCCTGATATGCTCACACTTAGACAAATAACTCAGGTGAATTACGCTGGCAGCCAAAGCATTGGCTCACATTTATTAAACATTTTCCTGTCGGCTTTAGAGTAAATGACAGCTTGCTATATCAGCAAATCATGCTCAAAAATGGTGTGTCTAACACTGTCAAAAAGCCGAAACGAGTATTGAAAGATGAGGTTCAGGGGCTCTGGAAGGGCTGCGAGGCCGCAAACTCATTTGTCTTTCTGATGAGGAACTCTTCTCCATCCTGCTTATACCTTCCTTCCCCACAGGAGTTGAAAAGGAGACAAAACAAACGGATGAGCTGACTAGTAACAAAAACGGACATTAAGCCTCTAAGGTTAGAGTTAAATACAAAACTCACCCGGGGATTTAAAAAAAAAGCTAACTGGTAAATTCAGGGGCACGGTAGCAGTATTATAATATGTTGATTTTCTGGATTACTCTGAATAATTGATTTTTATCATGATGGAAATAAACATTTCCAACAAGTCTGACACTATGCAAGATTAATATCAAAGTCTTGAATGTGAATAACTGTGAAATTAACTTAGATTTTTCTTTCCATTTGCAAAGCTTGCAGACTGACCAAGCTCCAGATGCACAAGCACTGAATAGTGGAAAAAGTTAATGCAATTCCAGTGGTAGGGGAGCGATCCAGACAGGAAAATAGGCTGGTTAAGACTTTAAAATGCTTAGAGGTCTACTTTATTTGGAGATGGCTGATAAACTGTTAAATATTTCAGTCGGCACTGATTAGTATAGCATAGCACTAATTTACAGTTTGCTGCTTTTACTACGTAGAAACACCAAAACTGAGTTTTGGATTCAAGTGACGCTGATGTTCACTTTGAGAGGAGGAATGTAGAATCATCCCGGCGGAAAGATCTGGCAATCCAATTTTAATCCAGAGACCCAACATCCCCAAATGTACAGTAAATCAGATCCACAAACAGCTACTTTGGATGACACTGATCTGCTCTCTCTGTGATCTAAAAAGGCTAAAAAGGAAGATGAGGTTCTTAAGAGTTTAAAAAAAAAACGAAAAGAAAAGAAAAACACAGAGTTCAGTTTAGTCAGTTTTCATGATTTCAATCAACTCATGGCAGATAGTGAGTGTGAAGCCTGTGTTTTGTAAAAAGTGACCAGGCTGTTTTCAAGTCCACCCTCTCACGGGCTGACCCTCACCACTCTTCTCCCCATCAGCTTAATTAGACACAGCCACACACACATTAGTTGTTTTTTCTTTTTTTTCTTTTTTTTTGGCTTCACACACTGAATGACTGGCTGCCGTTCAAGGCACCAACCAACAGCAATGCAAAACAAGCAGTTTTCAGAGCCAGGACCAACCATCGGCAAGCAACACACACTAGAGTGAATACAGCTCGATAATCCTGTGGAATCTAAAACAACGCTGCACGCAACAGTAACGACAACATATTTCTTAGGCATTGCTGGGGTGTTAACCTTTGAATGCATCCATCAGAATCCACAGACGGAAAAGATTAATGAAAATGGTTGTGTTGAAAAGTGTTTGTTCGCACGTGTGCATGAAACTAAGCCTATGTGCTTCTTAAGATCACATCTGCGTGAAAGAGTGTGTTTTTGCATGAAATGCAGCTTACTCACCCTGAGCTTTTTGTTTTCTGTAACACAGTATGTCCTGATAGAAAAAGAAAAAGCTGAAGCCTTTTTTTTCGCCAGACACCACCAGTGTGACTCAAACTAACAGACTGCTGCCTCCACTCCCAAAACTTCTCGCTCTCTCCCGGCAGATCTGCACTTCTCCTGATTCCCCTCCCTCCCTACCTCTCTCGCTCTTAGTTCAGCACTTCCTGGACTGCTGTTTGCGCTCCAATCAGACCCTCAAAGAAACTACGGCTGCCCCTCCGCCCCCTCCTCAGTTGCAGCCAACAGCCATTGTTTGGCAGGGGCTTGTCACATAAAATGTCTGTGTGAGTGTTTCCTTTCTACTGAGGTGTCTTAACTTCCTGCCTCCACCTGGAGCCTGGCTCTTTTCAAGCAGAATGAGGAGAACTTGAAGCTGAGAGAGTGAAGGTGGATGGAGGACAGCAGCAAGGCTTGTACGCTGAAGAAAAACACATGGTGGGGGCTTCCTGCTTGAATGTCTTACTGGGACAGATACATTTTTTGAAGCAGAAGGAAAAAGGGGGGTTGCAGTGTTGAGTTAGGGCTGGGGGGGTGTGTCTGGAACTTTCTCTTCAAATCCAACAGCTTGTTGTTAAAAACCGCAATGAGACTCAGCCCCCAGAGCGGCTTAGAGCTCTGCCTTCTCACCAAGGCGCCTTTCAAACAGTCTGCCAAAGGTTTTTACCATGATACCCCAACCCCTTCTCCCAAAGCCACAACCATTAATTCACTATTGCGCTGGCCAACCACTCATCCAGGCTTTTTCCAGGCTTTGACTGAAGTAAGTAGAGGTGTGATGTGGGGGTACAGGGTAGTGAGGTGAAAGGTGACGTATGGGAGGAGGCAAGTTGACAGCAGAACACTGAGCTTTTGTTGGTGTTGTTGAAGGTGACATAGAATGGTTGAACAGGGTATTTATCCTTGTTCTGTGATGTGATATATAGACAACATTTTGGTTTTGTCTGTAATGCCTCAGAAGTTTCCTAAAAACCTCTCTCAGAGAGCTATGTTAGGTGGAGGATTTTAAACGTGTAGTTTTGCACCTATTTGGTGTCCTTTTGGGCTTAACTTGCAACCTTAATACAAAACGCAAGCACTTGATGCTGATTGGCTGCCTTTGCTGCCACTCAAAAGAGACCTTGCAAGCTTCGGGAAATGGACAAAGCAACTTCCTACAGCTATGGCCAACGCAAAGAGTTTAGATCAGCCCCGAACTCGTGTACGTTCTGTCCAAACCCAACCCGGCCCGAGTTTGGGTCGGGTATCGAGCCGGGCTCGGGCCGAGAATTAAAACTGTATTTGCTATGTTGTGATCATTACGCCATAGCTTCATATAAAATAAAAATGCTATTTAAAAAAAAAAAGTTATATGGCAGTATATCAAGCCTGAACCGACCTGATGAAAGTGGAGGGAAATCACCAATCTGTTTGGTGAGTTGGAAATCCCATTCTGTTTGGACGGGGGGAGTGAAATACATTTTACACCATTTGTATCCGTTGTTCAGATTGGTCCAATTTCCGGCAAATATTTCTAAGGGAATAATTTCAATTTAATGGAGATGTCTAGGATTTTTCGGATGTTTTTGAATGCGGGTAGACTATCATTCAACAAAGACGAGGTAAAAATGGGCTTTGATTCTATGTCTCCTTTAAAGGTTCCATCATCACATGATGGCAACACTTTTTGGGCTGTGGATGTCTTAAGACCAGCGTCAAGATGATCAGACCTCGTGAGGCTTACAATGGATGTCAGGCTTTTACAGAAACACTAGTGTAGACTGGAATAGTAAACATCTTCTCTAGCTTTGTAGAAACAGAGGCTTGCGAATAAAACCTTTTGTTCTTTGAGCATTATGATATATTACTCATCAATAGTTGATGAGTAATGTGGAAAAAAGAAAAAACAAAACAAAACAATGGTTGCGTGACCCAATATTAAGCTGGTTGTAAAAGTCTAGGCACTCTTCGTCAAATATTTTGTTAATCTGAATTTTAAAACAAAGGAAACAATGGCTCGAATGCCAATAATGTTACAGATAAAACTTTATCTCTTCTGCTCTGTTCTGTTTTGGGGACTGGTCTGGAGCTGAGTGTGCAAAGGAGGATACTTCATAAAATGAAAAGTATAATAACCCTGAGCATCCTCTTAACAACAAACTAATCCAACATTGTGTCTTCGGTTAGAGGCTTCTGCAGATGTGCTGCAACACAGGCCGCGATCCTTCCTGCCCACAGCTATAAACATCTACACAGAATCTTTGAAGACACTTAAATAATGAGCTCCTGCAACGATGAAGTACTACTGAATTGATACCTGAGTACCGTGGAACATGATGTCTAAGTGGGCAGCACTCACACTCATCCAGGGCTTTCAAGACCAGTATTTTTCTTTTGTGTGCTACTGGTTTCCACAGGTTATTTCAGACAAAGTGAACAGGATGCCCACTTGATGGAATCTTTTCGTTGTTGGAATGATGGAAACATGACCTGGAATTTCTTCTGAGGTTCAGGAAGACGACGTTCTTCCCTGTTTTGTCCTTCCTCTCACAGTGAATCAGTGTCTTCGAATCTTCTCTATGAAAAACGATCTTTGGGACACTTAACCCACGTGACCTAAGACATGAAGAGATAGATGCTTTGCTTGCCATGGGATGGATAGTCTGCAGTATCGCAGTAGTACACCATGGTTGTTTGAAGGTAGACAATGACGTGAAATTAATCTCTCATGTTCTTTTAGTCTGTTGCTTTCTTTACTGGAAGTGGTTGTGTCTTCAAAAAGTCCCAAATGCACGTTACCGCCACCTAGCATATACTAATAGCACCATTTCTCGTGGAACTCAGGTAGCCTCTATTGAACTGAACTGAACTAACTGATTTGAATTCAGGGTGGAGGTACCCGGTTCTACTGTAAATCTACACCTGCACAAATCAGATGTAAAACTGTACTGCAATGTCACAGTAATAATCAACATCAAAACTTTGACAACTGACATGATTCCAACTTACATGCAATTTTGACAGATGTGAGGTTCAAATGGATCCATCAGATGCGATCAGCCAAATAGGTTTGGTACAAATAAGTAGAAAATCCAAAATGTCATAGAAAAAACATTTCTCAGACTGTTGGGCTTAAGGTGATCATGGTTTAGGATTTCTTTTCCATCCATCCATCATATTCAGTATTATGTGAATGTATGTGTATTATGTTGAGGGGTGTGGGGATTGGAGGCTTTACAGGTCATCGGCTGCAGGTTATCAGCTGCACGCAGGATCCCAGCATGCCGAATATAATAATGCACTCTGGCTTTGCTGAGCGACCTCTGTTCAGTCTGTGTGAATGTCCAAAAGACAACTGCGGTAGCTTCACACGGACAGGTTTTTTTTTTTTGCACCAATATACCATGCCTATGCTCAGCCTTCCTTTTTTTAACAGTGGCTCTTGGATGCCCCTGTATGAGTCATCTCTTAATAGTGTAAGTCACACCTTGCCTCTTGGTTTGGTAGAGAATTTTCCTGACGTGAATGGCCAGGCTGGCTAGGCTACCTCGCACTGGTTTGTCAAACCAAAACATCACACAAAGAAGCAGTGCACTTAAATGAGGAGCAAGTGCACATTCTTAAACTTTATGCCTTTATGTCTTCTTTCACTCCTTTAGTTGCTCTGTGATTTATGGAAAAGTATGGCTGGTCAAAGTCTAACCAACGTTAAAGATGGAGACTTCGGAGAACAATTCTACCACTTTTTCAAGCAAGCTCGTCTCCAACTTGCAGTCTTTTAATGAATAAGGCATAGACTGATGTGCCCATGGCTGAGTCTACGCTTGAAAAGAACAAACTACACCTCTCTCACACCTTTTCCTCCAATCTCTCCCCTTTTTTTCTTTCTGCTCTGAATGCAAGTCTTTCATTCATTCAGCTAAGCCACATGGGCAGATTGGGGTGCCTCTGTGCCAAGTTGAATTCAGGAAACATTCATCTTGTTGTTTAGTCTGGGTACCATGTGTTGAGGCAGGGAGGCCACTCTCCTGCACAGACCCCTCCTGTTGTGCAGAACGAGCACAAAAACCATGACATGATCTGGACAGTCACACAATTGTGGCTTATTGTTTAGGGGCTCAGACGCACAAAACAAGACTTCAAAGTGGCATTTAGCACAAAAACGTACCAACATGAATAGATGAAAAACACTATCACTAAAGCTCAGGTGTGCCGACATGGGAGCTTTGTGCATGAGCTTCTTTTTTTCATCTGCTTTAATCACATAATAAATGATGAAAAAGAGATGTTGACTCAGAGTGAGAGTCATTTTTTGATGAAGCTAACAGGACGCTGGTACAGTAATGTGCGCACAGTATTTGCATAGGTGTGTATGTCTTGCGCGTGCATGTGTTCTCATGAATGTCTTTTGAATTTGTGTGATCAATATCCTTTCTTGCTTTTTTCTGCGTCATAAACACTGAAAACAGGGTCAGCTTTCAGTAATCGTTGAGTGTTAATCCTCTTACGGAAAACAGAACTGAACAAATCCAGACGGGAAGCAAAATAAATCAAAACAGCAACAGTGCAGGTGAGTTTTGCATTTAAGTCCATTCAGTTTGGTGCATCAGTCTGTGCCATTCAGGTACTGAGGAGTTGAGCTCGGAGCCACCCAATGAATGAGCCACCTGCAAGTCTAAAGAACTCAGCTACGTCTATTATGCTGTACTTCTCTAAAAAGAGTGAAATGACAAGCAGTTTCAGTGACACAAAGGGAGATTCGTGAAAACGACTTGAAAAATGTGAGCGCAAACATGATACACTTCAAAAATAAATGGTCTGCGCTTCTATTACTGACCATTTATTTGACTGGATTGTAACTTTGTGTCTGAGGTGTTTTAACTTTGCCTGCAAAATGTGTTTCTCATGCAGACAAACGCACCTTAGAAATAATTCCAGAATCAGACCCATTAAATAGACAAAATCCAGTTAAGCTTGTATGAGAATAATGGGAGCATGAAGATGAAAAGTATGACTTGAAATCAATCTACACGCCATTCCAGTTGGAGAGCAACCTCAGTTAATCTGCTGCCATTATGGATTACCAGAAGGGACAATTTAAACATGTATTGATTAAATAAATTAATAACAGCCTGACGTAAAGAGAATGTGAAGTGAGAGGTGTGAGGTCAGATCCAGGCTGGAGAAATGATTGTGGCACTATGAGGCCAGACTGACTGTGCTGTGGCCTGCTGCAGCAGCGACAGAAAGAAACAATGAGACACAGCTCACCCAGGGAACGTAGCATCGAGTGTCAGATGGGCCACATGACTCTGTTTCTGTCCGTTTGTCTTTGAGTCACATGTTCATGGGTGGATTAAAGTGGCAGCAAGATGGGGCTGGATGTATTAAGTTCTAGAAAGACCGTTACTATGGCGTCTTTGTACGGTGAGGACTGGTCAGTGCTGATGAGTGTCAGAGTCAGGCACGAAAAGCAAAGAACAAAACAAACCAAGACTGAGTCAACAAACATTTCAGAATTATTCAAACTAATTAGCCTGACCATGAGGCCTATAAGTCAGCTGAAAGCTGAAAATCTTAGCGTGGGATCATATGTAAGCTTAAAAATAATATTTCTAAAAGAAATATATTGTTAAAGTAAGTTGCAGATTCAAACAGAAGTTATTCTCTCACCGGCAGAGTAAATAGCTGCTCTGTGCTGCTAATCTAATGCACTTGATTAGCAGACATGTGCAACAGCAAGCTCCTCTATAAAAGCACAGGTTTTTAGTTCAGCTGGTCTGGAGCTTTTATGTGGGTGTTAACATAATGGCAAAGAGGAAAGATATCTGCAATAATCTTGGAGGGGCAACTTCTGCTGCTCGTTAATCTGGGATGGGTTAGAATACCAAAGTGTAGATGACGCAGAGCATCACAACACCTCTTTCTGATCAAAGTTTTCTAGATTTGAATGTGACAGCAAGTGTGGCCAGCCATATGCATTCACTTTGCAAAAATTCTTTTTTGTGAAATGTCTGGCACCCCTTTTGTTTACAGCCATTTCCACCAGTACTGAACGTACCGAACCAACCACAACGGAGTGGGGGTGGGTTTTATGAGATGACTCATGTATCAGCGTCAAAGAGCCTAATAGCACTTTGGATCCACGAGTTTTTCCTGTAAAATCTCACAGTAGGCATTCACATAATTTCTACTCCATTGCGCAACATTTTGACTTGTCTTTTACTGTCGTTGTTGCTATGCCTACGTCGCACACTTTGTTTCTCTGACTGGTTGTATGTGTATCCAATGGCATCCAGAATGAATGAATAAATCAGTGCCCCACAAAACTTAATGAAGTAAAGCAATGAGGTAAAGAAAACTGAACAAAAGCTTCTTTAAAACACTGCCGGAGACTGACTGTGTCAAACATATTTTGCATTTTGACTTAGCTTTTGTTGGACAAATGATGGGACGGTGAAACATGTATCGTGTCGTTTATCTTACAAAATGTTGTGGTGCAGCCATTTGGGGGCGCTCCAGGTGTGTAACAGGGTGTAAACAGAAATTAGCCACAGGTGTGGTGCAAGCGGGGCATACGGTTTTGACTATACTACTTTGCTTGGACCTTTCAGTAACCCAGAGTCGGTAAAATTACCATTTTTCATTTTCCTTTTATGTTTTCACACACATCTTGTATTAAATGGATGGATATGTCAAGTCCGACTGGAATTTAGGTTTTGGCGTACACAACTTCATGTCCACCTACAATGCAAATCACCATGTTGTATTTATCTGATTTTCAGAGCAGGTAAGTACCAGGTGAGTCTCCAGATCAAATCTTACAGATGAAAGAGGACATACGTTCTTCGTCACATGGTTGTTAATGTCATGCACAAGCTCACATGCACCTAATTTGACCCATTTTTGGATTTAAAAACACAAGCTGTGACTTTATCGCCAGCGATAACGACGACATATTGACAGTTTGAGCAAGAGGCATTCATGCATTCAGTTAAAAGATAGATTTATTTGAGCAGCTCTTTTTGCTGATTCTTGGTTTGGTTTAAGGCGAAAAATTAAGAACTCAAATGTTTAAACTGAATTGGAACCAGATGTCTTTATTTTCTTCCTATATCATGTCTCCAATAACTTTGCATCCAAAGACACTGCTTTGTAGGCCTGTGGCATTTCAAAAATTCTTATTTTCACAGAGCTAATCCTAAACAGAGTTCTGTTAGATCCATTTTGTATGCAAACGTTGGGCAGTATGTGATCTGCAGCTTGAAGTAGCTACTGGAATTAGTTGAGACGGGGCACCCTCAGGCAAGTCTTCTCAGATAAATAAAGCTTTAATAAACATAAGAAAAACAAATGCCTTCTTTTCCAGCTCTAAACAACAGATTTGTATCATACATATGCATGCATGAGCTGAGAGGGCTTTGCCAAAGGCAGGGCACAGCAAGAAATAAAACAGCAAAAAGTCCATTTGCTGTGCATCAGAATGTGAATCAAGGCTGAAGTTAGGTGACAAAAATGCAACGTATGGCGAAGAGGACGTGGAAATGAAGAAACTAAACAATAAAGGAAATACGTGACTGTTCCACCTGGTTCCACATCTGTCCACCCCTTAATGGTCGTTTCTTAAACTCATTGTTTCTCTCTGTTATGCAATGCTTTCAAATCATTACAATTTCAGCAAACGACAACTGTAAATCCATGCTTTTGTTGTCATGGAAATATGGATCCTAATCAGATTTACAGAGTAATGAAAAGCCTTTAGCTTAACTGTGCCCCATGAGTGCACTTCTGCACTGTGGTGAGATTTATTACTCTTAATGAAATCCATGGAGAATTGAAAAGAATAAAATATTTATCAACTGTTGCTTGCAACGTCAAATGAAAAGTGAACATGTGCTTTAGCTATGAGGCTTTAAATGAGGCATAGGCTTTATAGCTAGCCACGGTGTTGCATCCCTGTTTCCATTTATTTAGTATGCAAAACATCTTTGCGAGGAATTTGGAGATAAAACAGCCCTAGAAATATGAGTAATTTGCCTGTCTTTAAAGGCTCTCTTTATTAGTGCTCCGGAAAAAGTTTTGATGATGAATAATTAATGATTGCTGCTTCCGCATCACATTAACCGCCAGCTGTCTCCATGTGAACTGCTTGGCCTCAATCAGAAACTTAGGCTTCTGTTGTTGACTTTCTAAAGATATGAGAATCCTCCACCTCCGCCTGTCAAAAGGTCTTCAGCCGTTCACACCACAACAAGCAAATATACAATGAAATTCGGGCTGAGAAGCATTTGATCTCAATGACAATGAAAATCAGCCTGTAAGAGGATAAGGATATCAAGAAAGGACAGAAAATAGAGCCAGCGCTGCTTTGACTGCTGTCTTGTTACATCTGCAGCATATTTGAGACTGATCAGCACAACACTGAGGTTCCTGTCATGCACCACACCAAAATCTGACAGTGACACAGAGAAAATTTGCAATTTATTTTTAGATCAGAGGGTGCCCTAATAAGTGTGCAGATTTTGCAACACTGTCCAGGATGTACTGCTGGGTCCCAACAGATGTGGCAGGACTGTGGTCAGCCGGCACTGTGCCAGGAATTGTGAATCTGAACCTAAGAGCCCAGCATCTGTTCTGTGACAGACTACACGCACATGCACACGTACCATCATCACCCTGGAACTTCACATGCGTCACCCCTAAACACCTGGATAGTTTTGTAAACATGTGATGGATGACACCACATTTTATCTGTGTAAAAACTCATGGAACAGCATTTCCAGAACAATCCGATTTGAACTGCATCATTCATTCAACGACTGCAGTTTAATACCAGAATTGGTCTTTTCTGATCTGCCCTACATTGTATTTTTCTCCAGTCTCTCAGGTCACAACCCAAATCAAATATTATATAACAAGGGATGTTAGATAAGCTTTCTGATGCCTATCACCACTGCTCTGCCTTCTTTTGCTTGGCGTCTTGTAAAACTATTGGTCAGGAAACATCCTGACAAATGCTTGTTTGGATGAATGTCATACAAGGAGACGGCTGCATCAAAAAGACAAAAGCTTCTGGAAACAATGGATGTGAACAAATGATGATTCAACAGCAAGAATAATCAGATTTAAAATGCACTTTTCTCAGACCAGTTTCAAAAGTAGAGCAGTAATATGATTAGATTGTTTCATCTGGTCTATTGAATTCGCTCTTATCCAGCTTCAAATACTCTAAAATCCAATGATACATTCACCTTTCTGGATTTGATTGCGGAGATAAATTGGAATAAATGGGGTGGAAAAATAAAAGAAATCAGCTCACAGATTTCTCATCTCCACCCCAGTTTTCAGAGAAGTATTTGAACTTCCAGCTGTTCGCCTCAGATCAGCAGAAATCCCCTCGGTCTGTCCCCACAAGCTCACGCTAAAACGCTGCGTCAGTCTCCTGATGGCTTTAGCTGCCAATCTGAAAAGCATGCGAGTCTTACCAGTGACTTCATCACACAGACAAACCGTATTATTCCCTTTTTGAAAAATCCCCAGATTTCAAAGTGGGTGGGGGAGGATACCATCTGATCCCTGATTCAATGTTTCTAGTGTTTAATACTGTAAGAATGTACCAGAGATGCTCAGAGGCACAGAGCGGCTGTCAAACTCAGCTCAGCGTTTCATATTTAAGGGAGGGAGAGAAAAAAAAAAAAAAACTTGGCAAAAAGTGAAGTTTAAGTCACATCCTAGCTTAACAGGCTGTGCTTGCAGTGATTAAATGACTAGTGTCAAATCAAACACTGACGAACAACCAACAAGAGAAATGAAACTTCAACCCGAAATCCTATTAGCCGTACAGCTGGGGGCGCTATGGCACATGCCAGGGAGCTATTGTAATCACCAGCCAGGAGTGCAGGAAACTCAACACACTTTCACTGATGAGAGACTGAATTGCTGTGTTGTGTAATTATGTAAAGCACCAGGAAGCTTCCACATCACATGAACATTTCATGCGGCCAGGAGGTCTGGGCTGCTTTCTAGCTAAAGGGAACTGCACCAGAAATATGTCTAATAGATACGTGCTCTTGCACATACGGCACAAATATTTATTTTAAAAACAACTCTGGAAAAAAAACCTCAAAGTTCAATGAAGATCAGAATCATTTCAGAAAAACACTGTAAAATTAGGAAAAAGGAAAGCATAAATCGAGTATACTATTGAGGACAACTGATAGATATCTGTGCTCTCCTTATTTTCTTATATTGACCAGCAAAGGACTTTATCAATCAATGACATGTTAATCTTTAAAGAAAGGAAGTCTGTGTTGAGGGTCTGCTGAGCACATGATAATTGCACTAAAGCGTCTGTCTGTTTTGCTGGCAAGGAGGTATATTTACAAGTGACTCTATTATTTATGGTTAACCTACACTTAAGCAGAGCACTCACAGCCACAAACTGGTTGAATCTGGAATAATTTCAGGTAACATTTGTCTTATTGGTGCAGCAGACCGTAACAACATGCAGTGTATGCACTTAACTGCTTTACGACTGAACTGGAGCACTTTGATAAACAGAATGACACTCTTTCGACTATCTTCCTAATTAATTTATAATGAATGTGATTACTTTGGCTTTGAGCCCTCATTTGAGGCTTTGGTAAGTAAAGATCATGTTTTCAGTGCACATCAAATCCAGCAATTCCCTATCGTCCATATATCGCACACGCAATTACATTATTTTTGCTTGCAAGTGTTGCATAAAGTCTTAATTAAACTGACTGTCGAAGGCCTGATGCAGATTTGCTCTCGTACATTTAGAAACACAAATAAAGAATAAAAATCCTTTTTGACTCCTGGCATCTCGCTCTAAAAGTAAAACAAACACATTTGGTTTTTGGAGAAACTGGAACGCTCATCTGAAAAGAAAGTGTCTGGATTTTCCATTGAGAAAGCCCTGATGAGGTTGAAATGCATCTCGAACATGGTTGAATGCCTGTGTCATATTTAGACATTGAAATGGGAGCCTGATTTACTTTACAGCAGCTGTGACTTCAAGTGAATACAATTTATGTCTCATTTTGCAAACCTGAAGCAGCCTTTTGACAAAAGAGCTGCTCACTCTTTAGTCATTATTTATTACCCAACTCCTAACTATAATGTAGGGCACATTGCTGCAAAAAGCTATGTTGATGCAGAGAGGCAAATACTTCAGGGGTCGATAAAACCTCTGTAACATCCCCTAAAGGTAATTGTAGCTGTATAGGTAAACAAAGTCCTGGCAACACGTTGTACATCCATCTTTTTAAGGTACATGTCCACATGTGTACCTGTCTGATCTGTCTCAGCGTTGACAGTGCATGTCAACACACGCATACAATCATACACACGGATGAGCCACGACCAATAAATGCAGAGAAAATCCAAAGGGGAAAACAAACAACCAAACAAAAGAAAAAAAACTGTTTTCATCTTCTCTTTACTGTGACTTTTTAATTTCTCTTCTTTATCTGTCTGCTTCTCGCACGGCATAGACTGAGGGAGATAAAGAGAGGAAGAGAGGCCTATACATCAGTGAGATTTAGTGCTGCTTCATCCTGCTCAGCACTCGTTTCACATGTTGTACACCATCAATAATCTTTACAAGCTCGCGTCTGGGCTGAAGCACAAGGGAAGCATGTTGCTCCACAGAAACTCCCAATCAGGCATCTCAGAGCTCACTTCCAGTCCTCTGATTACAACAGCGTCTAGACATTTAAAAAGCCACAGAGAATATGATACAGCTCACAAGCTGAAAAGGGATGTTAAAAGGCAGGATGTTGACTTCATGGTCAATGGAAGAAAAATCAATAACAATATGAAATATGTAATCTGTTTTGAAATGGCTCAAAGGAACTTGCACTTTTTTTTTTTTCAGCTCGGAAGAAATCCGAACAGCCGTGAAGGTTAAGATACTTCAAACATTCAAGTTTCTGGCCACATGGGAGTTTATCTAGACTTTGCTACACTGTTGTAATGTGTGAGTATAAACAGCTATTTTAACCAGATAACTCCAGCAAATGAAAGCATGTCTTCTGTAAACCTCTGGCACCTTCCTCCAAGCCTCATTCCTCTGCTTGCTGTCCCAATAGGCAGTTAGTGAGGGATGATAAACACGTAGGAAGCCTGCCAGGGCCATCATCAGCTCATCCTCCACTGCTTTTAACGACGGAAAAGTGAACCAGCTCCATTGTTGTTGAAGTTTGACTCGGCGTCGTAAAGTGATACACTGTTGTAGCAAGAGATAACCAGGAAAGAGGCTTAACAAACTCAGAGTCAGCCAACTCTGAGTTAAGAAACTCAAGTTTTCAGTTCCAGTGTTTCAGTTACTGTGACTATAAAAATCCATTATCAATGGAGCTTCGATTCTGTGATTCACCATGTAAACGGAGGAGATTCACCTGCTCTTTTTGGCCGAATTAGAGCTTTTATTGCAATTAGGTGAAGGAAAGACAGTTGATGTGGGAGACAGCGCAGCGCAAGTTAACGTATAACTCAAGTATTGAATCGAGGAAAAAAAAAGGAAAAGACAACATTTTGCCAACATTAAAAAATAACAAAATAATGAGAGAATGAGAGTGGAGTCAATAGATCAATCATACTGTGTAATCCTAACACTGAGGGGGGGTCCTGAGTGAGGCTCTATCCTTCACTCTCTAATAGGCTACGTTTAGCATCGTGATTGTTTTTAAGAAAACTGACATGTGAAAATAATATAAAATAACCGGCAAACAATTGCTGATGCATGGAAGGATGAAAGTATGTAAGTGTTATGTAACTCAGAAAAACTGCAAACATGCAGCTCATGTGCCAACATGGAAACATGCTGTTGGCCTTGTGTTAAATATGAGTACAATCCTCAGTTTCAGTGTTTAATGTGTTGTCCTTGATGATCACTGTTGTTTGTATTTAGTTTATATTAAGCGTCCTATTTTGTTGGGAAAAGGATCACAGTTGAACACTCCTCATCTAGCAGTATTGTATGAAATCAAAGTTTCCTCTCAGCCTTGTTGTTTGCTGAGTCGTGCTGCTGCCACAGCAGATACAGTTTGTTAGCAAACTACTGCCACTTTTATCGTTTCACTGTTCCATTGTTTATTTTATTATGAGCTGCTGTTGCAGTAAAGTGGCAGAGAAGACAACAAACTAAAATGAAGTCCAAAATGGCCATGGTGATCCAGAGGAGAGGTGTTTTTGCCCCCCCAGTGCAGACATGACCATCTTTTAATCTGAGTTATGCATTTCCCCCTCACAAAGGGGTCATCCAAGAAGTAAACACAGACAACCCTCTCCGTCCAGACCAATGAATCACAGTCACTACTCTTTTCCGAACCACAAACATGCTTTTAAAAAAATTAGTACTCAATTTAATAGCCTGATGGGAAACTTAAATCCACAATATCCATCATCTGACAGCTACATAAATTGTTGATTTGGAAAGTGGCCGTAGGAATTCAGTGATCCAGCTTGCAAAGATGACCGTGGTTTGCTCAGAATACACAACCTACACAATGCAGCTAAGTGAAACTTATTAATCAAGCAGACAGATCATGAGGATTCATTCAAAAGTCTGGTCGTACTTTTGAGAAAGTGATTTTCTTTTTACCTTCATTTTACAGCAGATGTGATCGACGTCATAAACATTCAGTCACAAAATAAGGATGAGTGGGTCCTGAGACTTTCAACTGGATTGATTCAAAGTAATACACATTTTTCTGTCATTGTCTGATAAAGTGACAGTGAGAAATAAATAAATGTGTTTTAGATGAAACAAAAATAGAGCAGAAACTAATTACACAATTAAAACTCTGTTAAGCTCAGATATTGAATCAAAGTATCTTGAAGTTGCGTAGTATTGTATCACAACACATAAAGCAGTGTGTGCTTAACCTTGAATTCCTCACCTCTAAAGCACCATCACATGTTCTAATCCCCAGTAGGAGGTAGCTTCTCCATGATGGATCACATGATCTACCCCCATTAGAGCTTTGGTCACCAGATAGTCATTTTCAGAACTGTTTTATTCAGATTAAGGTGATGATGAAATGCTTTGGAAGACAAACCTTTCTTGATGTTAATTAACCCTCATAGGGTCTTTGGTTTTATGTTACACAGTGAGTCCTGCTGGGTCTGGTGGACCCATTGCATCTTGGGGGTTTTAATTTAACATAATCAAACCTTTTTTCTTTTGTTAAAATATTCAGCAGATGTTTACTTCATCTCAATTGTAAGTAATATAAACTAGACATATGTTAAATTTGTTCCCTTTACCTTTGTTAAATCACATTTATTAATAGAAATGCCACTTGTTTTTGTTCATTTTATTATTAAAATGTAACAAAATGAGGAAATGCAT
The DNA here is from genome assembly GCA_037176975.1 of Arrhamphus sclerolepis. Lineage (NCBI taxonomy): Eukaryota > Metazoa > Chordata > Actinopteri > Beloniformes > Hemiramphidae > Arrhamphus > Arrhamphus sclerolepis. The sequence continues at coordinate 10,380,015 of JBAMYA010000013.1, forward strand.
TATAAAACAGGCATAACTGAAAAATAATCAACAAATGTACAAATGAAACAAGTTTTGCCAAAACTAAAATGGATTATTTCTTTAAATTTAGTTAGAAACCTACTCAAGTCAGTTCACACATAACATCAGTCTGAACACACTAGCCCTACTGAACACGGCCGTTTCCATACCACTATACCACACATGATGGGCACAGTTTTACTGTGTGTGTTGCATATGCACTTCTTGGACTGGATGCATGTATATTGTAAGCATCCTAACTGGTTTCTTCCCAACACTTCCAGCTCTCTCCAGAAACTCTGCTTCCTTCTCAGTTGGTGCAATCCAGGATAATTTTCTTGATAGTGTGTAGCATGGAAAGAAGACTTGATGTATTGATGGGGGGTGTTCATTTATTGAGCAGGAAGACTATTCAATCTGCCATTTTTTTTGATATCCATATGTTCTCATTAGCTCAGCTAATGGTTGGCAGCTCACTGGCTGGTCCTGGAGCTAGCTGCTGCCATCCTGAGGAGGGGGGTGGTCACTGAAAATGTTTTCTGATTCATGTTCCTCACCTAAATGAGCCAAGGCCAGTGATTCTTAGTTTTAAAAACTAAATTATTTGTATAATTATTCTTAAGCTAAAAACTGAAAACGGATCCCACGGACCCAAAGACCTTATGAGGATTAAATGAGCAGACATGAAATTGAATAAAACTGCCTGATCATAAGTGCTGGTGGCTGGAAATAAATGCCGTATGAGCAACAAATGTACAGTATAGCTCTTCTAAAAAAGAAGTTGCATCATCGTATCCTCTTTAGTAAGCACAGACCAAACAGAGGAGGCACCAGGCTGCATTAATGTACGTTTACAAAGCATGGAAGCTGTGCCGAATCCTCAGTACGATAGTGTCCACGGTATGAGTGCTGTGTTCCACCATAGCGGCTCACTTTTATACTTTTGCTTAGACGCAGGATGCCGATAACTAACAATGTCACGTCAGTCACGCTTAGAACAAGCTGTGCAAAACTGGAGAAAAGTTCACATTGTTCACATCTTGTTTGTCCAATGCCGTCCTTACACTTGACGATTTTACAAGCAATTTCAAGGACAAATTTCTGAAGTGGGAAGAAAATCACTTCATAAAAAAAACAAAGGTTTTAGTCTCGTCCTACGCAAACTGTTTTGTTTCCTTATACAGTTTGTGTCAGCAACCAATTACATTTTTGCCATTTCATTCACAAAGGAATGTGGCTGTAGTTGTATAAATATTCACTCCACCGGATGCCCAGATTAAGTCTGTCTTTCAACACTGACACAATGGCCATATTGCACCATATTGCATCATTGTAAATGGCCTCTGCTTCCATCGGACTGATATTAATGACAAAATAGGTAAGTATTATAAGTAAAGGCCATGAACTCTCCTCCTTTTTTGTCTGCTGACAGTTGTTTGCTTGACATTCAGAGGTTGACTTATAACTTATTACAGAGTAGCGGTGATCGGAAGTGAGAAGCCTGTCTTTTTCTTTACACTTTATGCACACATAAATAGTTCAAATTACTTTGGTTTGTCTGTAAGGACCCTATTCCCACAATAATCTAAGCAGAATGGCATCTTTTAAATCTTGCCGGAGGCTTAAAATAGCGATTTATTTAAATATAGATTGATTGCCCTAAATGCTAACATCAATCGCAATTTCGCTGCAAACACACATTCCGTTCTGACTCCATTCATCTGAAGTATGTTCATGTGCAGAAAAACAAACATAGTGGGAGTTGCAGTTTGAATAAGCTGAACAACAGAAATATGGGTGTTTAAATATTTAGGACATCTAGCAAAAAGTGTGCACCTTCACTCACACAAAGAAAGAAACACACAAACACATAAATAAATACACATACCACATCACATTTGCCTTAAAGGCAAAATGGTGGAGACTTATTGATTTCTCTGTTGACTCTTTGAGATTAAACCTTCAGGGAGTTTTTGTGGTCGCTTACATTCCTCAGCTGGCTGAATTAACCACATTTATGCTTTGGGCTAGAATGTACACATACGGATAAAAAAACAAAAAAAACGTAACAAGATGTCTCATTTAAAAGGAGTGTCATAGCACATTTGCAGAATTTGTTTTGAAGACTTTTCTGTGTAATGAAGCCAATTTATTGGCCACAGGAGAGGGCAAATATGTAATGGTTGTAGACATGATAATCAGTTGGAGTGGAAGTCTGGGAGTCAGGGCAGGCATGACAGATATTAAGACTTTTTTTGTCCTTAATCTGACATGCAGAGAAACCCAATCTGCTCTCTCTGAGAACTGGACAGGCTCAGGATCAGGAGGAAGCATCTCTGTCCCAAGCTACAACTCGAAAGAAAAACCCACCAACCAGTCCCAAAAGGGGGATTTCCAGTTAACTCTCATGGGTCCACCCAGAACTTGAGCTTTTTCTTCTTACTCAGTGGCCCAGTTATTGTCTGTTTGTGTTTGACAGATGAGTCACATCCACTCATTTTCTGAAGACACCATTAACTCACTTAGTCTTATGCTTCTAATGACTCACTGGACTCCTATTCAGTCATGGGGTGCGTAATGACAAGCCCAGGACAAAGGTAAATTGTCTAACACAGCTGAGAAAACATTCAGATTTTGTGTCTTCTTCCCTTTTGCCATTTAGAAGAAAAGCTCTTGCAAAACTTTTAAACAGCGTCAGACTTGAAGCAAAACGTGGACACAAGTACAGAATTCTCAAAACGAGAAGGATTTAATCCTCAGAGGTAAAGTGTACGTAGAGACAACCACAAAGATTATGATGTGTCGGTAATCAATACAACACACTGTTGCTGGGTCTGTGCAGGGTATATGTAGGTAGGAGGCCAGGTGAAGCAGATGAAGATGATGATGGCAAAGCTGCAGTCAATGATGAGGAGAACTGAGGGATTCTGGGAGTTGTAGTGTTGGGACCAGTGATCAGAAGGCTGGTGACACTGACCGTGGTAGCTGGGAAGGAGCGGGCACGACAAACAGTCTACTAACTGATTTTTGTCAATAGAAAAAAAGGCCCATAAGAAAGGCAGAAAAAAAAGTGGAGGCTACAGGCAGTCTCTTTCTCATTTTTATGTTTTGTGCTACTTTTTTTGCTGCTTTTACCCTTTTGTCACTGAGCTGAAAATATAACACAGCAAAGAGCACTTTCTTTCTTTCTTTCTTTTTTTTTTTAAATTCACGCTGACTGGCAATGGTGGCATGGCCATGCTCCAACATCCTCAATGCTGACTCTCCCTTACGTTGATTAAGCCCTCGGACCACATCCACAGCTGGCTCTGAAGCGTAATAATTTGGGACACAGGCCTGAGAACGGGTGATCTAAATTGGGGTAAAATATAGACCTGTTTCACTTCCAAAACCCTGACTTAAGCTTATGTTCAGTATAGTTCACGCTGTATCTGGGCTTAAATCAACTTCCTTCACATATTTAATTCATCAGGTCAGTTACACAAAAGCAAAAATATGTTGGTTCAAAATGTGACTGGAACTTACCCACTCAATTCCCTTTCCGTGTAATAAAAAGAAAAAGAAAATCCATAAATACACACTTTTCAGAACGAGACGTGTCAACTCGTAGAACAGTTTTCCGCTGAATGCGAAAACCATTTTATGCGCCAATTGTTGCAGTGCGAGAGAATTGGGCATTCATTCTTGCAGTCTGTTTGATTTTTATGAAAGATGAGAAAGCCTGGGACGACTGGTGATTTTAGGAGTCAAGAGAGACTGCAATTAATGCAATCTCCACTTTCAGCTTCACTGTCAAAGAAATGGCTGATCACATCCCAGACGTTAAACTCACTCCCATTACACTAAGCTGCTCTTTCAACTTTTTCTAAAAGAAACTAGGGCGGCATCAAAAACGTCAGTCACAGATAAACATAACTCATGTTATATTAACACTGAGTGAATAAAAAAAAACAACACAATTTACTGAGCTGTTGGGGGGCGGGGGAGGGGGGGCACACTGTGGTGGGTACAGCTGGTTGCCTTCCTGTAGGTAGATCGCTAGCTTCAAGTGTCAAAGTGTCCCTGAGCCCATATTGCTCTGGCCACTCATAATTCCCACCCCAAGCCTGGATAAACTGGGAGGGTTATCTCAGAAAAGGAATCCAATGACAAACCTTTGCCAAATACATATACAGGATGCAATGATCTTCTGCAGCACACCTTACAAAGGGAAAAGCCAAAGGAGGTTGCTTTTGCAATGTGCGGAACAATAAGCATGTATATGCATGTCACACCTTCCTCACCGGTGATTCATACCCAACAGGTTGAGATGCACATATACACGAAAACACCTGAAATGTCTCACAAACCTCTTTTTAAATAACCTGAAGCAACCTTGCACATCCTGATGTGGTTACACAGCAAGCAAAACCATGAGCCAGACACATCTGAGGATAAGTCATTTTACCTCCCCCCCAAAAACACTGTTCTCAGTTTCTTTTATTTAGTCATTTTCTCAATCACCAGGAGGTGAGCTCATCCAGACTATGAGCAACCCCGGGACAAATCCCTACAAGATGGGGGATTGCATCCAAAGACCCATATGCTTATAAACGAGATGAAAAACTTTCAAGTTGATCCAGACTGAAAAGAGTCTGGGAAGATGGCGAAGACTGATAGGAGAGCGAGAGAGAGGTTTAGTCATTATCAGCCAAAGTCTTTCCAGACATCAACCTTTCCGAATGCTTTCATCGGCTACTTGGGCTTTCCCTTGGATGTAAATTTCATCATGTGCACCAGTTTGACAAGGTCCTTTGAGTTCTTATACACCATATGTCTTGCAGCCCAAAAACATTGGTACCATTTTAAAGAGAATAAATAAATTCATCTCAAAAACTGACCAAAGAATGTAGACAAATCAAGCATGGAGACCAAAATTATAGTATGAATATAACCACTCGCCCGTCTGCGGACTCTGGGTTGGATCATACACAAGGATGAGTTATATTATATTTTATATGTGATATATTAATGTAGCCATGCACAAAAGTAATGATGGTTTTCTGTTTGCCACTACACAAATATCCACCCTCTTTGTGGTTTTTCAGCCATCCAAATGTATGTAGAAGGGTCCTAACCTGAGCCATCAGTTTTTGTTTCAATAGGGTGAGTTTACATTAGGTTTCTTAAAGCAACACTGTGTAACTTTTTTCACCTTAAAGTGACAATATCAAATCTCTGTAACATTTAAGTGACTTATATAAAGGTTTAATGATTTATTTATATTTGTTGGTCAGCTGTTTATTTTTAGTTCGGTTTTCATTGCTTTAAGATGTTATGAGTTGGGTGCAGTGCTTTTGTTTATCTTTCTACAATTAATACAGAGGATTCATGTTTACTTGTAGATAAACAACAAACAGGCTAAATTAAAGCCAATCACAGTAGAAAATGGTTATTTTTTTTGTGGTCTCCATTGTTCCGTAGGTTTCACTTCATGTGGTAAACAAATCCTCTAACTGTGTTTTGGGTTCTTTTGATAACCTGCACTGACAGCAGTGCTGTGAGTGCAAAACTGCATGCATGCCTCAAAATCTAACATCCCGACTTTTCTGCTGTGTTGCTTTAAATGACAGAAAATAAAAGTGTTAAAGAGAAGTAAATCAGTAAACCATTGTGGCTACTGTTAAATAACACATGTAGATTTGGAATGTAACTCATTTCAGTTGTTACAAGGTAACTTTGTGCTTTAGAGTTTATCATATAACATGCAGAAACTCTCCCTTGCCACAGGGGTTTAGAATATAATTTCAACAAAAAAATGAAAGATGCAACCAGTGTTGAACGGCCCTCGCACCCGTCGCCACCGCCCCACGTTCCACCACCCTCCCACACCAGTCAGGTTGTAGACACGCTGTCCTCCCCAGTGCTCCTGTGGCAGAAGTTTGTGATTTCCTCTCTGTTTCTTTCCTGCCCAGAGGACTAAACAATGGACTGGATAACACAAGACTGAGACTGTATGGGGCCTCATCATACACTATATTTCCAAAACTATTCGCTCACCTGCCTTGACTCATATATGAACTTCAGTGACATCCCATTCTTAATCCATATGGGTTTAATGTGACATCGGTTCACCCTCTGCAGCTATAACAGCTTCAACTCTTCTGGAAAGCAGCGGAATATTTAGGAGCGAGGGAATCTCATGACTGGCCTTGTTGTACAGGTGACATCCAATCACAGGACCACGCTGGTATTCACTGCTCCTGAGAGCGACCCATTCTTTCACAAATGTTTGTAGAAACAGGCTGCATGCCTAGGTGCTTGATTTTATACACCTGTGGCCGTAGAAGTGACTGGAACACCTGGTTTTGATTATTTGGTTGGTTGAGTGAATACTTTTGGCAATATAGTGTATAACAGACTATAACGCTCACACAGGACAAAAATAGAGGAGAGTATGTGCATTTTATGGAAAAACCATTGTGACACTCCTGCACTTTTCACCAACAGGGACTGTTATGATGTCGTATTTAAATGTACACTGCTCACAAAAACTCTATTCGATTTTTAGATGAAAAAGTACCTTAACTACGAATTAACCTTAACAGATTAATTCATGAGGTGTATCAGCTAATAGTGTTAGGCGAAGTGATGCATAATACAAAACATAATACTTCCTGTTGTCAAATGTGTTTGGGCTCTGACGACAATCATAAAGTCATTCATTTCTTCATCAGTTTAAAATCAGATTAAACAACGTCTGGCTGAGTTACAGCTAAAGGGGCATAATATTTTCTTGGGCACAAAAATAAATACAAACAACAATGTAACTGTGATATTTGTAGCATAAATGTGTTCGGATTTGGACTACAATCGTACACATGGGATGTGGACCAGATTAAACACTGAATGACTGATTTACAACCAATAATGCCAATATTTAACCTGGGCCCTGTATATACTACAAACAGCACTGCTACTCTCATCTAAATTTGAACAACAGCAAAACCTTGTTTAGAGGTTTAAAAAAATCTGGAAAATTCTGAAACATAATCATGAATCAAAATTGGGTGTGTCAAATATCAGCTAACTGAAATCTGAGCACTGGGTGTCATAAAAAATGTGTTCATTGTCCAAAATTTTAAATAGTCAATGTATGTGTACAGTTTCACCAATGTGAATGTCAGGAAATAAAATACAAAATTTTTCACCAGAACTGATGCGTATGCAAAATTTGGTGAGTTTTGGGATATAGGAGAGCAGTTCTTCAGTCAATAAAAAAAACATAACAACATTAATAATAAACTGAGCAGATACAATAGTGCTCTCGCACTTTCAGTGCTCGGGCCCTAATTACAGTTTCACTTTGAGACAACCAAAGTGCGAGAGCTGGAACCAGTGAGGTTCAAAATCTTTTTGAAAACCATCCCAGAAGGTTGGGGTTTTTGCAGTTACATAAACGTTTACTACCTGGGCACCTGCATCGTGCTTGGCATTTTTGTCAAACTGATAATAAGTGAAACAAATGCATGGGAGTTATGATATTAAAAGAATGATGAACTGGAATCTTTAATGTTCTACCCTCTTCTGACAGAAAATGTTAAATGGGTTTCACTCTTGACGTGAGCTGCCACTGTACGGCTGAATTTGGGGCCTTTGGCAAGCAGCGGTCAGGTCTGCAGCTTTCACACAGTGGAAATGTCACCTGTCACATGCACTCATTGTCTGCTAGCAGTTGTGTGCATCATCTCTATTTGACCCTGTGAGCCTGTGCTAAAGCTGTCGTCATGCACTGTAAGTAGCATTAATTGGGAGATGGAGACGTAGCACAGTCAGAATATGGGATGACCTGCCTATTTGATTTCAGCCAAAGTAAAATTAGCATGATGGCTTATTTTAAATGCAAATACATGGAAAAAGATGGTGCCCAAAGTGAAGACACTGCATGACATGTCAAAGTATTGCATATCAGAATCTTGTGGAATCAGTGTTCTGCACTGAGAGACTGGATTGCTGGAAAAACTGCCTCTACCATGCAAAACTTCAAAGTTGCAGTCCAGAGATGCACAGACTTCTCAGACGCGCCAAAGAAAAGCTCTGACTTGAAAACACACTGCAGGACAGCATTACAGAATATGCACAGTTCATTCTTGGTCTTTTGCAAGTTTATGGGTGTATATGTGCATGCACGTGTTGGTGTGTGTGTGTGTGTGTGTTGGGGGGAGGCACCATGTTGTCTTTCAATAAGCAATTCAAGTGCTGCCAAAACACAACAGGAGACATTGGAATGGAGAGGGGAATGACTCAGAAAGAAGCAAAAGCAAAGAGGCGATTAGACGAAAAAAAATAAAAAATCACAACAGTGACTGAGAGAGAACAAGAGGACAAACAAAGAAACACTTGAAAACTAAAAATATACATTAATAAAATATATTAAAAACTCACTTCCTCTGTCCTCAATCATATATTCAATTAGGAATTTGTGTTTAAATCTCTTTTGAAAAAAAGGATCTAACTATACATATAAGGAATGTTTCAGCTGAAGATAAACTAAACCTGAAGACGTGAGTGACTTCTGAGACCATTTATTTTTGTAAAGGGGAGAAGTGGAAGCTGCACAGACATGCACATCTGGTTTCCAGTACAAACCTGCCCCCTTATAACCCCTAACCTGTCTTTACTGTGGGGAGGGATTCACATGCAGACACAAACCGGGACCTGTTGATTTCCCAGCATGCCCTGCTCACATTCCTGGCCTCCTTCTGTCACTATGTTACTTGACTCACCCCTGCAGTCTGCATCTACATCACCCCCCCACCCCACCACACACACACACACACTCCCACCCACCCACCCTTATACTCCTCTCACAATTCCTAACTGTTGCCTTTGACTACAAGCTGAACAGTCACGAGTGATTCAAGAGTGAATGACAGGAAACATTTTCACAGCTCAAAAAAAGATGCCACTCATTCTCTGAACAGGAACTGGCAGCACAGACAAAGAGCACACCAACTCATCTGTAGTCGTACCCAACCGTTGACAAGTTTAATTTGAGAGTAGGAGATGACTGTTTCCTAAAAAGACATGTAGTGTGGAGCCCCACAGAGTTGGGAATTTGGTGGGAAGACCAGACGTAACGAAAAGAACCAGTGGACAACAGCACAGTGGGAAAGTGAAAAAGGTCCGATGCAGCTATTTCTCTCAGCTCCATCAAGAAAAACCTTCCTCATTTCTGGAAATAAGTCAATAATTTAGTATAGAAACAAAGCAGAGGACACAAGAGAAGTTCAACCAAATGCAATCTTGCGTTTAATTAAAGTGAACTTTCAACACATCAATTCATTTTCTTACTGGTTTCCACAGCAACATGACATTGCCTCTTAAGATCATCAGTACTTTTTAAGAAGCCAAATATTAAGTAGTTCATCTCATTCTTTGCCAATGGCCAGAGAAGGTATAATAGCAGGGATATAGTAGAATATAATGCCACTTAAATGGACTTCCAGCAAGAGAAAATAAATAACTGAAGAGTAACTAAAGTTACACTTCAGAATATAAAATGACCACTGATCATTTGTTTTTATTTTTTTCCCTAAAAATATAAAGCCAAAAACCTTTAGAAATAAGTTTCCTAACGAATGACAGCATATGTACGTTACTTACTGTGAGCGTGGCCCTGCTGCTGGACTGAGGCTTTTGGTGAGCTGATCCTGCTCTTGTGAGGAACCATCTCCACATTTTGGCCCTTCTCACCTGGACTCTGGCTTGAGACCCGAGTCTCAGCCCGGCTTTCACCGTGTGCTTTGTCCTGTGATACAGCTTCCATCAAAGACTTCTGTCTGTTCAAGACACAGTCGTTACCTGCTCTCAGCAGCTTCTCCCCCACTCCCAGCACCCGGGCTCGGCCAGCAGCGCCGGCGGTGCCAGGGCACTCCTTTCTCGGGGAGGGCAGCTTAGATCCAGGCCCTGCCGAGGGGGGCCGGGCCAACCTGGAGGGCTTAGACATCCTGCAGGTCAGCCAGCAGTGAAGGCTCCTCAGTCTTTCTCAGTCAGACTAGCTGCAGCTGTGTCCCATAGGTGCGCTAGAGTTTCTCGCGTGACTCTGTGACTCTCAGCGTGTTGTGACTGGTGCAGGTAGGCTGAGAGGGTCAGACGGGAGGGAGGGGGGCACTTTTAGGAATCAAAGTGGGAGGCAACTGGTTGGAGTTAATAGCTCCCTGGAAGGTGCTGTCTCCTGCTGTGGACTCCTGGGATCCCCCTCCAAAGCAAACAGTGAGCGTCAGTGTGTGTGTTGGTAAATAGGTGTATGTGGATAAACCTGTGGAGTGACAGGATGTGCTGTGCCAAATGCAAACAAAAACTCAGGTCTCCAGTGTCAGCGCATTCCGGCTTCTTAATCCCCACTTTGCCTCTCGGTCTTTCACACACTCTCCTCCTCCATCTCTCTTCTTGTAAATTTCTCCTGCTTCCACTCCTCTTAACCAACACTCACATTGCGGCTGGGAACTTCTCTCTCCCATCTCATGCTTAATAATTTCCTCCCATGTTCTAGTCTTCCATTCCCTTGTCTCTCTTCTCTTCTTTTTCTTCAGTTTACACGCTCATCTTTGCTGACGCACAGTGGGAAACCATCTCCGCGCTCTGGCAGACAGTAATCAGAGAGAGAAAGATTTACAGACCACGAGAGAAAATAGAAAAAGAAAAAAAAAAAAAAACAGAAGAGAGAGAAAGAGCCGGCAGAGGCTTTGCAAAGGAGCTCTTCTCTTCAGGTGCAGCTGCGCAAGCTGTTCCAGATGTGTGTGCAGCGCTTCACATCATCGGCCGACCGCTCACAACCGCACTCCGTTACCGTCACTACTTCACCTCGTTCTCTTTTCCATTGTTCGTCTTTCTTCGTTTTTTTTGTTTGGTTGTTTCCTTTCAAAGCCAGTCTCCATATACTCCTCACATGTGATGAGATGTTCAGGCAACCAGAGGCAGGAATGTATACTCACATGCACACACACACACACACACACACACACATGCGCAACACAACATACTCAGCAGTGGAATTTATAGGGAATTACAGAGCTCAAAGGAGGGAACTGTTACACCATGTGTGTGCGTGTGTGAGTGCAAGCATGTGTGTGTGAGAGAGATGCACAGTTGAGCTTTTCTGATCTGCGGCACTTCAGACAGGCAGTAACAAGAAAAAGGAGATTTTACTAAAAGGATGTGTGTATATATAAATATATAGATATGTAAGTGAAAATATTTTCTTTTCGAGGGTTTTGAAAAAGGTCCTCTTAGTTACACAGTGATGACAGCCGGAGTGATGCATGAAAGAATGAACCAATGCTCAAACACAACACAAAAAGCACAAAAAAAAAAAATCACAGAACCTTGCACAAAAAACAAAACAAAAACATAAATATATATATATACTTTTGTAAGTTAGAAAACTAGTTTGTTTCTGGAACCTCTCTGGGGTGATGTACGCTGTCTCTCACCCGATGACAGCTGGGATGATGCGGGTTTAGAAAATGCTCTGTTTTCAGCTGGAGAAACACATTTCGCTGACGCAAACTGATGTAAAGCACAATCCCATAAATGTCTTTAACCCCGCAGACAGGTCACCCTGGTTACGAGCTACGAGCCCGTGCCGCTTGTGTAATGTGCTGCAGAGCGCAAAACGAATGTGTGACATAACTCATACATGCCACTGCCTATCCACAGACTAAACACCAGAAAATGGATTACAGCGAGAGAAAAAGGATCAGCTGTTGTTCAGGCAACACATTATAAAAGAGCAGCAATCCACACGGACGTCGGCATGGGCTTAGTTTTACAGATGGACACGTCTTCCCTCTCATCTGGGTCTGTGCCACTAAGATAGCCTGGAGCTGAGAAGTCCCAGTACACAGAACTTAAACGTGCTGCCATGTTTCATCCACTGCTGTGTTTGAAGCTTCTGAACTGTTCGACATTATTAAACGCACAAGAACTTTGCACAGACACTTATAATGGAGGTATCCTGACAGGAGATTTGATCAATTTCAGCATTCCAGTCCCCCTCCCACTGCCTTTTACACAACTAAGCCCTCCAAACATGAAAAGTGTCATCACTGATCATGCAGATATTAAATATTCGTCACATTGCCACTTATCTCTGTGGCTCTTCATAAAGAGCAAAGCAGATTGACCTACATACTTTCCAAATGAATAGTTTTCTGACAAAATCTGAGGGCTAAGAACCTCACGGGAACTGCGTGTCGGGAGGATTTTAGCAAGGGAGAAAGAGTGAAAGCGCCAGAGACATGGCTATAAGATGAAAAATTAGAATGATGTCAGATTATATATGTGGATTACGCTGTTTACACAATCATAGCACCAAGGATTACATCAACCCTAAGAAAAGGAGAACGTGGTAAAACACAAACTCAAATACAAACTTTCTCATACTTCGGTTATGGTTATTTGTGCATCAACATACATGTTTGGAGTAAATGAAAGCCCTCTGTGTGGATTAGATGCCTCCCAGGCTTAAAACCAGTCCTGACAGCACAGCAGGAACTTCGTTCAAAGGCTTTCAGTAACATAGTATTTAGGGATGGATATAATTTCCATTTCCTAATCAAGCCTATGATTTTGTGTAATTTGACAGATGATAAAGTGTGCTGATTTAGGCACGAAATTAATGAGCAAAATCAAAGCACAAGTGGCAAACAATCTACCTCAAGTGGTTCCATTTCAAATGCTAAAACTTGTGAAAGATGATTATTTGATGAGATGAAATTGCCTTCATCCATAAAAAAGCATGGCTGACGACACTGACCCCCCCCCACACCTGCACAAGCTCAGCCTTCTGCTTCAGGTTTGTGCCAGAGATGGAGAAGTTATGGAACTGGTTGTATAATGATGGTGCAGGAAGGTCCCACAAATATCTGCTGCTTGAGTGGAGGAGGGGATGTTATATGGAAGAAGGGGCTCAGCAGGGCTGGGCTCTCTCAGAGCCACTGTGGTATTTCTATAATTAAGTAACATTTTGATCTGGTGGTTACTATACAGGTGGAAACTAACAGAGATGCTTGCTGTTTGTGCAGAGTCTGCCTATATTTCAACGCACGCTTCTTTGAGGAGCAGAAGGCAACTCGACAATAGCATTGTAACTTAAAGCTGCTTTCATTAACGACAGGTCACATGACTTTTCGGGGATTATTTCCAGAGATGAAAGAAGTTGAAGCTTCATACAAACTTTCAGCTCATTATTTCACTTTCCAGCACAGCAACAGTATTTTCTTGTGTACACTGTGCTCCATTAATCCACATCCTACAGCTGCTCTTATAGAGAAATTTATAGTTTTTTATTTTTTTTAATTTTTTTTTACAAAGACTCTCAAAGTTCACTGCATTTTATTATTTGGTATTTGCTCTTAAATAAGAACAGAATTTACTCACAATTAAAAGAAGACTTGCACAGTTTTGAGGCATGACATGTTTGTACCTGATAAAGTGGTTATTGTGTAACTTATTATCATGGGAGTCAAATTTGCAGCATTTGAAAGACTTACAGAAGCTTTAATAATTATTTTCAGTCATTTACAAATCATCACACCTCCTGCTGTTTTCTGTGTCCTCTGAGTTCTTTCCAAAAGCACAACACTCTCAGCCAACAACGTTTTATCTGTGGACACACCGCTGTTTAAGCTCCTTTACGTTCTCATCCCCAACTTGTCACATACTAATGCTTGCTTTGCATCAGTTTGAAACACATGGGGAATAGCGCTACAGCTGCATATTTACAGGTATTTGAACAAAAAGCAACGAAACACTTGCCTAAGTAGCCTACGACTGTGTTACAGATGGCAAGTATTTGATTAAAGTAAAACAATAAAGTTGCCGGCTTAAACTAACACTAAGATTCTTTTTTCTCAATCCAAATGTCAGCTTTAATTTCATTTGGAGGAATATAAAATGAGAAAGCAATAAAACGGGTAAATCCAAAGTGTCATAAAAGTTAGTGAACCTCAACACCTGTAGGGGAACCCTCTGAGCTCCAAAAGAAAAATCGCATGAAGTCCTTTGTATCACTTTAATATGAGGAAATCACTATGGATTTGTGTTAAATAAGACAATGAAATACATTTTATGACATAAAGATTCTGCAAATGTTTTCCATGTTGCCATGGATACGTGTCCCCTGCCAGTGCCAATTCAGGATACCCTGTACATTCAAAGGTTCTGTTGTCATTCTGACAAAGATTCACTGTTACCCAGGTCAGGCAAAGGACAGAAGATGCTAATATAGCTGCTAAATGTGAACAAATCAACAACACTAAAGCAGGCATGACCACAACTGCTGAAACTGTTGTCAGACTTGTGACGCTACATGGGATGCAGACTTCTGATAAAACTGCTGTAACACTGCAGAAGAAACAACTATAGAAGTATAATGAACTGAGATCATTTAAAAAAAATAGACTTAATCACTCAAAAAGCAGTGGGTGAGAAAGCTAGACATATTTTATATGTGTATTTAATTTATATATGAGGAAATGACTGAGCAGTTGGTGGGCTGAGAATGATGAAGAGGTGTTTAGTACAAGTGAGCCTTATAGACCTCTGTTAACTGACAAGATGGCTTTCACCATTATAACAAGCATTTTGTTTATTAACATCTCAAAAAATATCATTTAAGAAAAAGAGAAAGGTTTAATGAAGAGACTGGTGAATAAGTTCCAAGCAAACAGTTTTGTTAAATGGAAGTTAAATGGAACTAATGATGATGTAAATGATGGTTGTTGTTGTAATCATCTACTAGAGTTTGCATTTGGATGTCGTTTGTCTTATGTTGGTTCAGGCACTGAGTACATCTTTGGTACCTTTAAGTCTTAATTGTATGTAAAAGCAGTAAGTGAGAGGGTGGTCCTTTAAGGTGGCCCAGGACACGTTTGTGCTCAGATCTCAGGTCTTGTATGAAAAAGCTCGGACCAACTCAGTGCTGATGACTGTCCCTGAAGTGAACCAAAAAAACAAAATTGTGGATCACTGATGATTATCTGCAGACAGCCTCGATCTATTGTTGACGGAAGAAAATGATAATAGCAGCTTTGACTTACTGCTGGCTGACCAAACACAAAGGACACGTAGGAAGTGGAGGTAAGGCTGTGGGATTGTGGAGGTCACTGAAGGGGGAAGGGCGTGCTGCGTACCTCAGCAGAGGATTAAGGTTGAGTATGTTTTCCGAGCCCTCAGGAGTTTGCTTTGTCTTTTCCTACATTCCACCTCAGAGCCTCCTTCCAGCCTTATCATGAGTCGTTACTGTATCATTCACCCAAAATGCAACACAGTTTCACTCCAGTTCCACTATATCATATCTGAAAGCTCTTATTGACCTGAACTGAATCAAATTGAATTGAACTGAATAATAACTGAATAAAATGCAGGCTTTAAGCGTGGCTGCTGCAAAGCTCCCTGTTCAGTTACTGTCTTTGTTGTATTATTTATGAAACAAAAAAAAAGTTTGTCTACAACCTATTGGGAATTGCTGCATTATCTAAAACAAATCTGCTTGATTTTACTCATTAAAGCATCAATGAGAGGCAAAATTCAGTCTGACTCTCAGCACAGTGACAGCATTAGTAGAATTTTCTGAGTCACAATTTCTTGCCTGAACAAACAATCAAAGGCTTTTTATGAAGTCACGGACTCATGAGATAAACATCTGAATACAGCCTCAATCTGGAACACATGCTGTATCTTGAATTGGCATCAACAACAACAAACTGTGCTTTTACTTCCAATAAAAAAAATTCTTTTTTCCTCTGTAGCTTCACTGTTAATTATCCCTGTCTCCTTATTGGAGAAAAAGTGACTCAAAGCCAGAAAAGAGATGATGAGACTGGCTGACAGTTGTGACCAATTAGTGTTGAGATGCAGCCGCTCTCTGGGGAAAGCCTCCAAAATGTCAGACATTATTTGCTACATCGGTTCTGTAAATGTGGTGCTGATCATGGTGGAGGAGGCTGTCACTCATTCAAAAAGTCAACCTGGATGCTGCCCTGTCTGGAGCAGAGCTGTCTGGAGCACTAGCGTCAGAAAATCAGTTCAGTTCTGTTGAGGAGAGATGCAAGTGTTGACTCAGCGGCCATTTGTCTTCCAGGTATCAAACAGGGACTTTGAGGACATTGTTGTGACAACCATCACAGGTTATCACAACAACTGTTTCAAAATGTTTCATTAGTTTGCTTTTTTTTTTTTTCTTTTGCAAAGTTGAATAAAAAAAAAACAGTAAAGGAATGCAGTAAATAATAATAGAAACCAAAGATAAAACTATAACTTTCTAAATGAGAATACCACCTAAAAATCCCATAGAAATTCAATTTTTTATTTGTTTCCACAAATTTCTAAACAAATATTTAGGGACAAATTATGGGCCTTCAGAAACGGAAATGATAGAGCATGTTATCCTCTAGGTGGCAGCACCAGTCAAAACCGGTCGTTACAACTACATCTGGGGGGGGGGGGCTTTTGGAAGACATGAAATCTCCCGGCTTTGAAAAGAAGCAATACAAAACTTCCACCGATTTAGAAGAAACTGACTTGGAATAAGGATAAGGACGACACGGGGAAGAATGTTGACGTGCTGAACAGCACAAGAAATTCAAAACCGTTTTTCCGTCATTTCAGCAAAATAAATAAATAAACACTGATGGTGACACATGTGATGATCCAGTTTACTTTATCTTAAATAACAGGAGTAGCCCCTGAACATGTGCTGGGGTAGCCCCTATTGATTATGCATTTTATTATTTTCCACACGTTATCTGAGTTGTTATTTAGATAAGGTGACTTTCTTTATACGCATGAATTGTTTTTCAAGGGAAAAACAAATGCAACATGGAGGAAGTCTTTAAAAAAAAGTCTAAAAAGTTGCTTTTCAAATAAAAAAAATTCTGTGCATAAAACCCTGATGGCAATGCAACATTAAGTGTTCCTCAGGCTATATAGGCTTATCAAGTTACACATCCAACTTGTGCTGACCTCTTTTTTAGTTAAATGAGAAAGAAAAAAAAGATAAAATACAATTCAAATAAACAAAAAAAAGGGCGAACACTTGACTTCCTTCCTGTAGAGGTGATATTTGCTGGCGTTATATAAGCAGAAAGGGTGTAGGCTGCACCAGCTTCAGCTGATCTTACGTTAAGAAACTAAAAGTTGAATGTTAAATGTTCCTCTATCTGGAAAGGTTATTATCCAAATCTTTTAATAATTAAACATTGGCACATTGTCAGGAATCACTTCAGACTTTAATTTTAAGAACATTTTAAGTGAAGCCCCTTTATTTGGACAAACTCCTACCACGTTGTTGTTGACTACTTTCTCTAAATTTCATTATTCCAGGGATGGTGAGTGATGGGCAAACAGGATCAGATGTATTATTTACAGTCACTTCTCATGCAAAGTGACTGTTTTACAGCCTACTGAACACACTGATATTGATATATACTTTGCAAACCACTGTTTCCAGACAACTCCAATAACAGTGTAAATACCAGTTATAAACGAAGCGTGTTCCCTTTAAAAGTGGCAATGACAAAGTAAAAGGCCACTTTGAAAAATGTTTTGAGGACAAATTCACGTCATCTCATTTCTGTGAGGTTTTGTCCCCAAAACGAGCCGAGCCCCTTCTTAACATGCAGCCATAAGAGGATTATAGTCACAGCCAGTGAAATGGAAAATGTTTTCTTGCATGAATCAAAAGCTGAGAGGCAATAAAACAGAGCAGAGCATTGTGACTGAAGACTCAATAATGCAGCTCCCAGTGAGAGTGTGATTCAGTGTCATTGTGGCTTGTACCTCTTCATGTCGTGTCTCTGGGGCCCCCCTGTGGCCTTCTGAGTCACCTCTGCTCTTCCTCCCAGGATGGGCACAGACCTGCTAATAAAAACCCCCACAGGCAGCTTGGAAACATCTAAACTCATATTTTCATCCCTTTACCCCAGAGGCAGCAGCTCGGCATTAAACTCAGGGCCGCGTCCTATCCTGCACGCCTCAGCATTTCAGGACAGTTTAGCTTCTTATCTGGACAGCCTGTCAAGTCTGTTTGTGGAGGAGAACTGAATACTTCTGCCTGAAGTGTATAAAAATGGATATGAGGAAAAACAAACTACCTTTCTGTTCAGACAGATGTAAATAAGAGGCTTTTCTCTTCTCTTTATGGCTTATTGATGTTTTGTTCAATGGTTGGCTGCAGATGGAGACAGAGGTAGAGAGATATAATAGAGTACAGCGGTGTCTTTCTGAGGATACAAAATGCCCATTTAGTAGCATTTCATAGCATAAAGTTACCATAAAAGTAAAGAAAAACAAGCGCATAGAATCTAAGTGTGTCACAATGAAATTAGAGTCCTTATGAAATTGAAAGAGAGGTGAGAAAAGTTCTATATTTTTATCCTTATTTATTGAATGTGCTTTTCATGCAACCATATCCTGTAATTAGAACCTAGGAAGTCTGAGCAAAAAAGGCCTGAACTCTCCCCGTCACATGTATTGATGTCATTAGAACCATATTCTCGTCAAAGGAAACAGGAAGATGAGGTTTCTGGGGTCCTCTCTGAGGTGAGATCTCAAATGAAAAAGATAAAAAAAAACAGAATATTTCTAAGATGAGTTAGCTCAAAGTCCTTATTCCTGTCTCAACTTTAGCACAACAAAAATCAGATGTGAGAAATGCTCACGCATACACAGACATCTGCACTCTAAAGGCCTGTTAGATCTTGTTCTTAGCATCATGTAAACAGCTCGAGGAGTAAAAAGAGTCCTTTACTGAATCGTATGTTTTGGAGGAGGAACAATAGAGTTTTCTTCTGGAAATCTTTTGGAATGTGTTTTTTTCCTTCTTTTTTTTCCTGTTTTTTGCAAGTATTGACTCCATGTATTCATAGTACAAACAGGAAAGAAAATCACCAGCATATGAAAAAAATAATCCATTATTTCATAAGCTTTATCTAAATAGAGAGAAAAAAAACATTAAATGTTAGAAATGCTGCATCCTGAGTGAAATATGAGTTTATGAGCCTTCATGCGGTCAAGTGTCAGTTCATCTTTAATTATTCTGGGGATTTTTCAAGCTAAATAAGTTGTTTTCCACCTGTGACTATCTTTATACTGCCACATGCATACAAACACCAAAATATATGCACACAACTGCTGTTTCATTTTCAACCTTTCACATGTGAAAATACCATTTGTCTAAGTGCACTCGGGGGGGATTGTGAATAATCTGTGCGTCTATATTTGCATGTGTGCGCGTCTGTGTGTAAACGTGCTTGCCAAGAAAGTAGATTTTCATTAGAGGTTGGCTTGAGTCTCTAAATCAAGCTGGCAGCTTTCAAATGAGTGATTATCAGCACCATAATTTTGCAAACTTCCCCTGGTGGATATCATTTGACTCAACATCACAAAAATATCTGTTGTTTAAATTATATCACAAGTAGTAAGTCAAACTGAGCGGAGATATAAGGAGCACACTGCTGGCGGTGAAAAAGAAGTCTAAAACTTAGATAGAGGCTTGAATAATGTAGTTCTGTTTAGTATGTGACACAATCGCTATGAAGTCTGTGACACATAACACTTCATGGAGCCTTTTAAATTAATTTTAAAGCTCTGCTTAATCTCTAAATCTTAAAACCTATGTCTATGCAGGCAAGAAAGATTAGGTCGGCCAGGCATGGAGAGATCCTTACTGACATCGACTTTCTCTCACTCTTCATCTTTGACCTCCTGCTCTGCAAAGGCAGCAGATCCAGCCAAGTGATTGGATGAAAGCTGACATACATACAGTATACATGACTGGTGAATGTCACCCTGAGCAATGTCAGTTAAATGACAGATGATGTAAAAGTGTGTTGAACCTCAAAATTAATAGAATCTCTTGTATTAGCATTGCATAAGAGTATTTAGTCTCATGAACAGGAAGAGTAAATACTCTAATAAGTGTTAATAAACTAAATTAAAGCTCAACAGTAGACATTTAATGCAACAACAATGCAGATGTCTTTACACCTGACATACAGGTCAGAACCTTTGACCTCACAGAAGTAAACATTAGCAAACCGATGAAGTTCAGTTAGTCTTGGCTGCATGAAAATTGTTATGGAATGAAATGAGAACATCTGAACTTTCTCAGTTTTGGATAGACAGTTTGGGCTGTTTGTCTGTCTACACATCTGCATTATGGCTCCCCATAGAAAAGAACAGCTAGAGGAATTTTCAAAAAAGCTATTGTGAGAATTCAGAAAGATGAGAAATTATACACTAACATTGGTTAGCGACTAAAGAAAAACCTACGTGCTCAGCATGATAAATCTTCGTTCAGCTTCTCCCTGTGTAGGGATCCCCACAGTAGAACACTGTGTCCCACGTGTTGATGTAACGTAGGTTTTACCCAGGGTTCCCTTCCTGACGCAACCCTCCTCATTTTTTGGGGCTTGGACCAGTACTAGTGTCCAGACCGGTGACAGGATGGGGCTGGATTGTCACATACCAAGATATTATTTTCAACTCAAATGTGTCATATTTGGTGAGAAACTGGCCAGGACTGCCACAGTGAAAGGATTCTTCCAATAGTGAAGCACACGGGTGAGAAAAATGATGACATGAGGTCACATGATAGTAAAAGATGCAGGGTGGTGATGAAACAGTCACAGCTACATGACTTCCTATTAAAACACTAAAGTTCTGATCCAATGCACAGTTCCAAAAACCATACAAGACTTTCTGCAGAAAGACAAAAGTTAAAACAATTACATTGTCCCCTGGTTTAAATCCAAATACAAGACCTTTCCAAACCCTTGACTAAAAAGCATGTTAAAATGGTTTATAGGAAGAATAAACATCAAGAGTTTGGTGGGAAAATTGTCTCCTCATGCAGAGGTAACTTAAGTCTATTACTAAAACCATGAGTTTAAAATAAAATAAACAAAACAATATGAACCTCAGTAATGAACAGTGTACTTGTTACTCTGGGGTACAACAGTGGGTCCTTTATTTATAAAACAGCATGCCTTAACTGCGAGCTTTCAACTTGAAATAAGAGCAAAATCCAGACTGTGATCCCAGCTATGACTCATATGATAGTTTGACTGATAGCGTGCCCCGATGAGTTACTGGACAAGTGTAGAAATATGATTTGGAAGATACTGAGAGAGTGAGCTCTAAGAAAAGAACAGTAAATTAATAATTATTATTTGCTCTGTGCATGTCTGAGGCTCCCAGTGTCGCAGCAGTGAATGATTTAGAGTGGAGTCACAACAGGAAGTCCTCCACCAGCATACATAGATGCAAGTGGGCATGCATGCATGCATGCACGTGCACGGGCAAACACACACAAACATGCAAGTCGGGAGTCAGCAGCTAAGATCTGCTGAACCAACGACCTGCTCTATGTCGGTCAAACAGGACAGAGATAAGCATCTGACTGAAAATGGACACAACAGTGAAGAAGGAACATGAGAGGACTGACTGCACAGCTTGAGAAAGGTGGGTGGTGTTAAAAGAAATTAGGGTAACAGGCCTGTAAAGATGGAGTATTGACTGCATTGAGAAGGGGACTGGGGGGAGGGGGGGGTGCAGTCATGTGAAATATCAAGACTTGCTTTAAGGCTCTGTTCTCAAGATAAAAGATACACATTATTTAGCTCCACTTCTCTTCATTACAGAATGCTATGGCTGAAATCCCACAGGAATAATGGCTTCCAAGTTTTATGGCTTCCCTCTACGGCAATAATTTGAATTAACAGTCCGTTCTCTCTGCCAGAAATAGCATTAACTTCAGGCTAATTGTAATAAATTACGTAACAAGTAGCTCCAGGAGACTGTTGACAGCACACGATGTGGGAGAAAGGGAGTTAGTTCTACGTACAGGAGGACGAGTTTGTTTTCAAACAGCAACATGACAAGAGCATTTATCTGCTCACTCTTCTGCCAATGTGAGAGTGAAAAAAACAGGTTTTATATAATTATTCAAAATCGGAATGTTTCACAACCTCCAAGAAGAGAACAAGTTGCAAGACTGACTCACCTTTAAAGCTGGGTTCACACTGATTAAACCAAGCTACACTGCACAATGTTAACTGGGTAGATCATTAAATTTACTGCATATTAAACAGTGCGATTGAACATATGTTGAATCATGGCTATGACAGGAATGAGCCTGAACATATTTTAGGCTGTAAACACATCATCGTCGGCATGCACCCACCTCAAGTTACTGTGCCCCGTTCCTCTCATCTTTCGGCGCTGTTGTTGGTTAGCTACTGTGCTGTGTGGACATGCTGATGTCATTTCATGGTGCATTCCTATGAGCTGGTTTGCTGACAGACATCGCAGAGGCAGCAGAAATCGTACAGCATGAACCCAGCCTAAAGCTCTACTAAGTCTCACTTGTGCTCAACACAGCCCCAACATGCAATGTCACAACGGTGCATTTTTGTTTTCCAGAACAAACGTGTTTCTTCAGCGTGAAAGGAAACACAACCAGAGCGCTGGCACACACATGGTTTTGATAGGACTTTGTTTTCAGAGCTTAGGTCAGGGGTCAGTCAGCGCCCACCCCCCTGTCTTCTGCCTGCCCTGACCCTCAGCCCTGTCGCTGGTTTGTGTTCACACGTTTCAGTGTTGGTGTCCAGTTGATACTGAGCTGGACCCCCATGGGTATGTTTCCTGTGCTGAATAGCAGTTGGTGTACCTAACCACACTCCCTGCTTCCCCAAGGTGCTGATGAAAGGACTTCAGAGGCCTGATTCATCTGGGCCAAGGCCTCCTTAATGAAATGACGAACCCTGTCTGAGGCACTGAGACGCTCTAGGTGCTGAAGAGCTGATTAAAGAAAGACAGGGAGGGAGAGGAAGGTGAGGGAAAGAAATGTAAAGGTGGGATGAGAGAAGGAGAGGGAGAGGAAAAAAAAATCCCCCTCCGCTGAGCTGGTTCTTGAATTTCTGCTGCCCAACTGCTGCAGGTGGAGGAAGGAGGGGTTGGGTGTCTTTGGCCGAGAACTCCAGAGTCTGATCCTCATTAAGAAGCACAAAGAACATCAAAGACTAACCCCAAACTGCTATCAGTGAGGAGCACCCACAATCCCCATGATATTAAAACTGGTCGCTGTTCAGTGTCAAGTTCTGAGGCAGACACAGGGGTTTGGGTAACTCGGAGGGTTGGGGGACTTAGAGGTCAGTGGAAAGTTTGAGCTAACTTTTGCTCACCCAAGTGACTTCCAACTATTTAGAGAAAAAAAATCTTTCTGTTGGCTGAAAAAAAGGGGCAGACAATGAAAAGGAGCAGCTGTGGGTTGATAATGGTAACTAGCAGCTGTGAGTGTGCAATAAAGTGACTCAGCACTTCCAGCTACCTTAAATTAGTAACTAACTAAAACACTGCTGAAAAATGTTGTCTCAGACTTTAACTTTATAACGTGTTTGATACAGTTTGGTTCATTCATCAACGATTTCAGGTTGCCCTCTGAAGTCCGATCACGGCAAAACTGTTATTAGGCAACTTAAGCCCCAAGTTGTTAATTGATACGATGATATACTGCATGCATCCATGGAAATCAATTTCATATTTTGTTTAATCTTCCAGCTTCATCGTATTTTATCTGCTTGTACCAACATTCGATACTTGGAGCATAAGATTTTTCAAGGGACCACCCACCAGTGGCCCACCCAGAGTTAGAGTGGGTCAAACCATCTAGAGACTTGCGAGGCAGAGTTCCAATATATACAATGCCTGTGATCGTGCTCTTGTGGTATACCCATAAAAAAAAAAAAGACTTGCCCCCTGAATTATAATCAAAATCTGGATTGGAATAGGATTTTTGCTTAGTCTCTCTCAGTTGACTACAAATATGTCGCATCATTTGCTTCCCAACAAAACCATCCATAGATCAACCCCTCGTAGAAGATCTTAAGAGTCAATAAAACATCAGCCTCAAATAAAATATCAACTCATTTTTTTCAATTGAGTGTTAACATATATATATATATATATATATATAT
>JBAMYA010000013.1:10406096-10422169 GCA_037176975.1 Arrhamphus sclerolepis
TATATATATATCTTTTTTTTTTTAATCTCACGATTTTTTCCATTTTTATCAGCCAGTGCTCACGACCTAAGTTGCAGTCCCAGGCATTGTTCTCCCTCTGCCAGCCCCAGGAGGGCCCTGCACTGAACTCAAGTCTCCTTCTTTACTTGAGCAGTAAGCAGGCCGACGGAAGGAGGGGTTTCCCCAGCTGGAAGGATTACGTTATTCTAGCCGGATCCTCCCCACCTCCCCACCCTGGTGACTGCTTCCATTAAGGATGAAACATAGCTGGGTCTTTCCGCATGACAATGATCCCAAACACACCACCCGTGTAACGAAGGACAGGCTTCGTAAGAAGCATTTCAAGGTCCAGGAGTGGCCTAGCCAGTCTCCAGATCTCAACCCCATAGAAAATCTTTGGAGGGAGTTGAAAATCCTTGTTGCTTAACTACAGCCCCAAAACATCACTGCTCTAGAGGAGATCTGCATGGAAGAATGGGCCAAGATACCAACAACAGTGTGTGAAAATCTTGTGAAGACTCTGTCATTGCCAGGGGGTATATAAAAAGTACTGAGATGAACTTTTGTTATTGACCAAATACTTACTTACCAACATGATTTGCAAATAAATTCTTTAAAAATCAGACAATGTGATTTTCTGGATTTTTTTCCTCATTTTCTCTCTCATAGTTGAAGTGCACCTATGGTGAAAATTACAGGCCTCTCTCATATTTTTAAGTGGGAGAACTTGCACAGTTGGTGGCTGACTAAATTCTTGTTCCCCACTGTACTCTCTTGTATGCAGTACCCCACCCATGCAAAGTTATTTACACTGGAATACAACATGAAGAACCAGTCACAATGGGGCAGCGGTAGGTATTATGCAACGACCCATGTGGGAGCATCCAAGAGCCATAATTCAATATAAACAAGATGCCAACAAGTTTTTACTACAACAGTCATTCACAAGCATTCCTACTCCTACTGCACATCAAATTGTATGTCTTTTGTTGATACAAGTCACACTACATCACATGCTTTCTTTCTGTGCCTATCCAAAGGCATCCAGAGGACGTTTCTTCTGTTTCGTTGTCCTGTGGAAATCAATGTAGAGTACAGAGGAAACACACTAATGGCTCTTTTATACCAGTACTTACTCAGCTCGGCTCAACTCACCTTGGTCTCAGTCGTTTTCCATTACAGTTCAGTACCACCTCGATGTGGGTGGAGCCTTCATGGTAAGGTAGCCTGAAACGCGGTGACGTCTTTATATGCAACAACAACAGTCGCGTATATGAAAACAACAACAGAGGACGTTGAGGCGTCCTCGTTACTTGTCATTTTTCGCCTTATCAAAGTTTAACCGTAAAAATAAAGTTGTAAAAGTAAAGTAAATTGCATTCGCTATTGCCAAGTTTAAACTATGGTGGGACTCATCAGTGACGTCACTCTCTGGCCAATCAGTGGCCTGCATCCTGGTGACGTTGCATTTTCAGCCCGACTCAGCTCAGTTGGAACCTCAGCTGAGTAGGTGTGAAAAAATGAGGTACCAGCTGGTACTATGACCTAGTGGAAAACCCTTAAAGCGGAGTAGAGTCAAGCCTAGCCAATCTGAGTAGGTACTAGTGGAAAAGGGACGCAAGTCTTGGTATAAAACAGGAAAAGAATTAGGATGTCTGACCGGGGTATCTGACAGCTAAAGCTTGGCCAGAACTGAGACATGCAACAGAACAAAGAACTAGGATAGCCAGCCAAGCTAATCCCTCACAGGGTTTGTCGTGTTTTGTAAAATGTTTTTTTTTTTTCAGTCTTGCGAATTGTTGCATTGGATTAAAACTAGTATTAAGTATTTCTCAGTTTTAGTGCATTTAGTAAATGTATTGGTTTTGTTGTTTTGTCTTCTTTTTTAGGATGCTCTCTGCAATGGATAGGCAAGAAAGGTTTTTTTAAAAAGCATTTACATTTTTTGAGAGAACGAGTGGAACATGCTTTGTTTTACAAAGATAACAATAAAGATTGCAGACATACTTGTTCTTTTGTCAAAGTTGTGAGTGTATGTGTGTGTTTGTTTACGCTGACCTCTGTGGCAGTGACCCAGATCTTTTGATTGATTTGTGAAGTCGTTAAAATCACAGTTGGTAAATAAAAGACTCAATGTTGTCACCATGGAGTGGAGATAAGCATCAGACAAGCTCAATTAGCAGGTACCGCACACACACACACACACCCACACACAGATATTTTATATTTATATTAGGGCATTAGTGCACAACCTGACTCATAAACACTGCTCAGTTTTCTCGTCCTCATACCAGTTTGATATTTTCCTTTGAACATGACTTCACTACAACATCAAAGGAAATGTTATTAGATGTCTCAGTCATTGGTGTCTGAATCACTTTGGCTTTTCCCTTGTTCCTTAGGGAAGAAAATGGCAGGTATCACACAACACTGATGGTTGGGGAGAGCATGCAGAGAATCCCTGCATCGAGGAGGAGTGTCTCTAATCACCAATAAAGAAATGCAGATAATTCAAAAGTACACATTGTGGTAGTTGAATAATAACTGTACAGAAAATTACCACATTTGAACAGAGTAACAGAGAAGTTCTGCTGAGGAGCAGGTAAACTTCATGATCCTCAGATACACCTTTTCAACAACTTTGAACCAGGCGCTGGTGGAAGAGCCAATTCAGAACTGATTCAGCTTGGGGACATTTTAAGAACTGGAGGCTGTACAAGTGTTTCATACAGTTCTGTCAAATCTAAAGCCAGTACTTCCAGTGTCATGTAGGTTACTCTCTTTTAATCTGGCTAGGTCACCATGGTAACTAAAGCTGCACTCATAACCTGCTGTAGGGCAGTTCACATTCAGTGTTTCAGATTAAACTATTTATAAAATCCCTCACAGATTTCTCTTTCCCTTTTTTTTTTTTCCTTTGGTCATATCTCAGATTAAACTACACTGAAAAAGCATTTAAATATCACAAAGCACTGGTACTGAATGTTGATGTCCCATATTGTAACCATATTGAAAGTGCTAGATCAATGTCGAATAAACGTCAGAATGTGGAAAAATAATCAGTTCAAGTATATTCTCACTGCATTTGATTTTATTTACTAAATCTAATCCCAACACAATTCTAAACGATGGCTACTGAATGAATAAATAATGTAATATAGATTTGACAGTAAGCTTTGAAACCATGTTTTTCTGCTGCCAGGCGAAAGGCGGGACACAACCCAAACAATGCATCAGAGTATTAGAGAACATTTGATCAATAAAAATTAAACATATGTCAGAAAAACATCATCAATTTTAAGGTTTGAGCTCTTTCTTGCAACTCCACCACGTTTATGACAGCACTGACAGTGCTTTGCTTCAGACACTAGAACATGCTATATGAGATTAGAGCTTTCCTGAGGCTTTGCTAGTCCCACAGCCGACTCTTTTTATATATGAAGTGTCAGAAGAGAATTGCATTTTGCAAAGAAGAAGCATCAAATGATGCACACCATGCCCTTTTTTTATGTGAGCGTGCATGGCACCTGAAGCAGAAAGTAAGGAATTAATAATCTAAGTTATAATCACGATCACAGTCTAAATAATCCCCGATCCCATGCTTTTACAGCCATCTCTGCCAAAGAGAACCTGGCTTTGTTTAACTTAGGTTTGTGTTATACCACACGGTTTGGTTTTCTATGCACAGAAATGACTATCAAACTAAATATTTTTTTTATCTCTCCAAACTCTACTGAACCCCACTTTAGTGTGCTCTGAATTTCTTTAGAAGATCAGTTTAATTTGATTTCTTTCTTTGTACCAATTACCAATGTAACTGATTTAACAACCAAAATATGTCAGCCCCTGTCAGGATAGGTGGCGATTCTAGCGACATTTATCTTGTTAGTATTTGGCTTTTCCAGTTGACTTATTACTTATTACAGTTAATCTTTGGTTTAGCTGCTCGTAGAAATTTGGAACAATGGCCAACAGTGATCTGGACAACTTTAAAGCTCTGTACATTTTGTATATCCTATGTGCTTTAGATGTTTGTTTGTTTTTTTTCATCTGTATCATCTTTGTATTTTATATTCATGTCAAAGACTGGGGCGCAAACTATTAAGCATGCGTAGTGCACATAGGGATTAGGTGGGATTAGCTTGACTTTAACTGCATTATCTGGCCGTGTTAATCCAACTACGAGGAGTCTGGTTTAATTCGATTTCAGTTGTAACCACTTTGAATCTGTATTTATAAAGATTCTCATAAAAACCAGTTGCCATTTGTGAACGCTCATGCCGACCTGTGTTTGTAAATGCTGACCAGGATGTATGACCTGCTTTAAAAACACGATTTATACTGAAAAACCTGAACAGTTGCTGTGAACGCTTATTTTGGGCAGTGCGTTGCACAGTATTTAATAAAGACTGATTTCTGATTTTAAAACAATACAATTTGTTTTTCCACTGCTGCGTCCAAGTCAATTCTATATTTAAGGAAAGTTTTTATGTTGCTATTTTGGATCAAGCAGTTTTGTTTCGACAATTTTCTTTTGTTCAGGCAGTTCTCTACGGGTTAGCTGCACGATTCTGGTGACCAATCTTGGTTTATTCCTTTTTGTTAAGTTTCTCTTTTTCCTCTAACAAGCATCAACATGTATTAGAGTAACAATGTGCTAGTTTGTAACCCACCCCTAGCTCCTGAGGGGATCAATTCTTGCATTTAGCGGAGTAGCACCACTTTTCACTTGGTTCAAACGCTGTATCTGAACCAACAATGGAACCAGTTTGGTGGTCTCTCCTACCTTTTTCTTTTTTAAGAGGACTGATGTCTCATCATGTCATCTTTAGAAAGGACCTTGTGAGGGAGGGGTTGTTTAGAAAAGGAAATAGAATAAAAATGAGGGAAAACATCTGCTTTTTGTCCATAGCCCACTGGCATCCCGCTGCTTGACACACGCTTGAAGTCAGAAGAGGACATATAATTCATCCAGCATGCAAAGTTTCAAGACGTGCAGCCACTTTTGTGAGACAGATGATGATTCAACCAGGAACTTTTTTTTTTTGCCATAAGCCACCATTAATGTGTCGAACCACTGCGATGTTTCATCTTTAAAAAATAATTCCTCCCTTTAACTTCATTTGACAAGAATGACCTTTATGCTGATTCTTCTTCCTCACTCTTAACAAACGTCACATATCAGGAAAGAGTTTCAAACATTTTTTTTCCCCCGATGGAGTAGGCAAAAGAGAGTCCTTTCACTTTGTCAAGAGATGGTTAAACTGAAAGAGAGTAAGATACACATACGATACATATCTGAAAAGGTCAGTGGAAGTAAAGGAAATGTAAGAATACTAAGATTACATAGAAATTATGCTCCTATAGTATAATTGGGTTTACTGAAATGCTTATTCAGCTTTTAGATTTCTATTTTAAGAATAATAAATGGACTTTCATCCAAGTGGATAACACATTTATTTATTAATCAAATAAAGCCTTGTGTTGTATGTGTATAGCAGCTTTAAATATTCTCTTGAATTATCTCAGCAACTACGCTTCTTGCAAACAGCGGGATTTAAAAGTGCGTCGAGATTTAAGCAACAGAAAACAAAGTGGCGATCAACTCAAGGTCCTTGCCTTTTATCAGAAAGAACGACAATTAAAGCAGGAAAAACAACAGCATTTTACTCTGGGGCTGATAAGGCTGCAGTCCATCCTCAAATCTTTGTTTTGCTACTCCAAGGGAACTTAAGAGCCCTTCAGGGACATGCTTTCAATCCACTGTGAAAACAGCTGTTTAGCATCTCATTGGCTTGGTTTTTTTTTTCCCAGAAGGACAGCTCAAGTTGCTATCAAATGCAATTAGCATATCAGACATTGGCATTTCACACCTTCGTCGAGTCAGCAGCAGCTGACTAAAAAATTACATTAAATGTAGTGACTGAACTATCAATAGAAAACATGTCTTTGGGAATTAAATCTAGGCTTCATTCTCACTTCCACATATATCTGATACATTTTCATAGAGAGCTGTAAACTTTATAGTCATCCCTTCCCTTGTTTTTTGTTTTTTTTAATGCTTGGTGCTGGCACAGACACCATCTGCATTTTTGATCTGGTAAAGAAGCCCAATCTGTGTTTATGACTCCAACACAGCATATTCCCTGAGCCATGGCATATGCACCAACGATGTAATAACACAAAGTGATGCTTATTGTTTGTCCTGCACTGTACGACAAAGAAACACTGATATGCGACAAAAAGAAAGTAGTTCAACAAGATCAATGCAAGGGAAAGTCAGCAGCATTGCATGGTCTCCTTCTTACTAGGACCAATTTTGGTTGGTTGATTTTAATTTTTTTTTACCATATTTTACTAACATGTTGGGAGCAAACCTTTCAGACACTATTTTTCTCAAATAAAACCTAGCAAATATTTTAGAGCTTGCATTGACATTTTGAAATATTCCACATGCCCATGTAGATCATCTTCAACTTTCTGAACTGATGTTGTTATTGTTGCTTTGCTTGATTACCTCGTCACAACTTTAATTCTTCATGATTTTCACTCTGCTCCCTCTTCATAAGAACTGTTGCCAGACTGATGGGAATATAGAAGTCGGAATCCTCATGCAGCCTTCCAATCAAGACTGCTTATCTCTGTCGGCAAGCTGTTGATATAATCTGTAAATATTGTTGGAAACCTGAGATGATGGACACCATGGCTCAGACTGCAGCTGTCCAGGATGGAATGAAAGACATACCGCTGTTTTGCTCTCTGGGTGACAAGCTCTCAATAGCCGCTTCTCACTCATCAGAGATAAGTTTCCATGTTACAAGATAAAATGGTAATCATGGCAACATTCAAATGCACTTCAGCTTCTGATGCTTATTTACCCTAAAAAGAAAAAACACTATTAGCACAGCTGAGTCTCTCTGCAGCTGGTTTTCAAGTATCACCAGTGGGAATCATCTGTACAGGCTCTTTCATTGGAAAGGGTGACTTGAGTTCCCACTATGATGATGGTGAACAGTAAAGTATCAGCTGAGGTCATGACAGAAAGTAGGAAAATAATGTGCAGACCAGTAGAAACCATACAAACTACATTCCGGCTTGTGGTCCAGATCAGTCAAAAGGAGTCGGAAGTCTCTGTCAAACACAAATGTGTGTTGCAAAACATTACACATAGTTACAAATATGGGGTGGGGGGTGGGTTTCGTGCTTGTTGTGTTTTTTTTTTATTCTAATCTTTGAAGTAATAATATTTCCCCATATTGCCTGACTCACTTCCTTCTGCTGCAGTTAGCATCATTGACTGTATGTAACTATGGGTGAACCCTGAAGTGGTGTCACCCATTGGTTTCTACAGAAGACTTTGAAGCCCGGTTTTTTCATGAATATAACATCTAACTATACAGATCAAAACCGATTTTTATACCAGGCTGTAAATATGTTTAATTCTGCTGCAAAGGTGGCCATTTTAACGTGAGAGTAAATGGGGATTTGCTTTGTTTTGGAGCTAGCACCTAGTGGTCAGTAAGGGAACTGCAACAAAACGTATTCCTTGTTGGGCTCCAACCCGGAAGTGGGATTTTTTTCTCCCATTTGTTAGCATTAGCAGCAATGGCCTCCATAAGTTGAATACACAGAAAAAAGTGCATCTAATAAAAGCATAAATCTTGTAGTTAAAAAAATAATTAAGTAATACAAAGAGAAACATAATAGTGCTGCACATTGTTGGAGACACAACATCATGAAATCCACAACTGAAAAAAACACAACAAAATGGCTTATCTTCAGTTATTTCAAAATAAACTATGTGTCACTCAATGCCAATGACGTGAGTTCACAGGGAGAGCAAGACCAGACAACAAACCTACCAGCTGGATGTTGTGCGGTTACTTATGTGACTGTATCTTGTAAGAGAATGTGGATCAGAAAGACAGAAAATAGACTGAAACTTGACCTCTATGTCACCTGCATCTGAGCAGCAGGAAAACAGACTGGCTGAGTCAGATTGTGTGGCTTGCTGCTGAACCTGCTGTTGTGCCCTTCAACACATCAACTCCACAATCTGAGCTTAACCTGCATACGACATCAGTCCTGCATACTGCACGCATGTTGGTGACTTCCTGTGCCAACAAATTGTCAGAAAAGCCTCCACAAATCCAGCAAACTACGCACACGTGCTTTCAAACAATGAGAGTGAGCTGAGGAGTGTGAGCTTCTGGAGGGCTTTGCAGCAAACTGGCAATTTTCCATTGCATCTTTGTTCACGTGTTCTGTCACTCAACACGTCACCATGGTGATGTGCTCAGCTTCCCCCTGTCTTGTGCGGTAATGCATACACTGCAGCACACAGCAGCAGAGGTGTGCAAGTACGAAGACATCGTCACACCTTACATGGCAGCAGAGCCACATCTTTAACCCATCTTTTATTGCCATCAGTGTGCGGAACTTTAGTCACCCCCAAAGATGGTAGAATACACCTTCCTTGCTCAAGGGAGAGTAAGAAAACTGTTACAGACACTTATGGGGTCTGGAGAGGGGGGATAAAAAGTTAGCAGCAACATGTAAAGGGCAACTGCCACTTCAGATAAGTGTATTAGCTGAGGGGCAAATGGTATCACACCACTGATCCACAAACATACTGGAACACAGATGAGAGGGCAAGACATCAGTCACGCAAAAAGAAAATAATGTATGCACTAGCTATGACAAACATGTAATGACAGCAATATGTTGGTATAAAACAAATAATTGGATTTACAACTGAAAATAACACCTAATATTCAATAAAGCCTGCACTACATAGCTCATGCTTTTAACCTTGATTGCATTTTTATTGACAGCTGCTTTTGGCATGCAGAGGAGTGTAAATGTAGTTTCCCCACGAGAACATAGATACCATGAATCGCATCAGACACTTTAGGTGCTAAAAGAAAAGAGAAATAGGCCTACTGAAGTTGAGTCTTAGCGCCAAATGGCTATTTATGAGTCCGTTTTCATTTATCTAATCACGTGGAGTGAAATAGCAATTAAGAAACTCAATAATTTTCCTTACTGTGAAATTTTGGACTTCCTTTATGATCACTCGGAGGAAGGTCCGCGAATTGCACCCGGTGACCCGACATGTCCGACACAAGCCCCGCAGGTCAAAACCTCCTCTCTGCTGCTCTTCTCCTGTTTCAAAGTATCCGCTAACTTCACCTCCGCGAGGCTGCAGCTGCGTCCAGATGTCGCGTCGCTTTCCGTTTGCCGCGTGTGAATCCTCGTGGACGCGCTACGCAGCTGGGAGGAGATGAGAGGAGAGGAGCGTCCGTGGGAGACTGTCCCCGCGCGCTGACTGCGTGCCAGTACTGCGGTTAAACTCGGTCCGCTCTCACCTGCCCTCTGCTCTGGAGCCGGTGGCTTTATGATGCGTACGAAGCACGCCGGAGCAGGCGAAGCCAATCCTCCAACATCATTAACAAAGATAAAAACTTTTCTCCCCTCAGCTCCTGGCTGCAACGTGACGTCATTGCTACAGAGCTTCATGAGAAAACTGTAAATATTAGCCTAAGCAGATATAAAAGTTTATCGAAGGAGCATCAAATCCACACGTCATAGGCTATTAAACGATCACGATTAAGACCACCGGAGATTTTTCTTAAAGGTTAAAAAATGTATGCAATGAGTGTAGAAAAAATATTGGTAGAAAGTATTGGTTTTTATTTTTTGAATAAATTGATCATTTCAAATAGGCTACTCAGTCATCGTTTCTATCAACAACAAATTATAAAGTAGGCCTAACTCAGTGCAGTAGATTTAACAATCCCATGTTGTAATTAAAAAAAACAACAACAAACAAACAAAAAACAAATATAAAATAACTTCAGAATAGAACAAGTTTGTGCGAACACACGGGGGTCTGCAGTGCCACCTAGTGGAAGGAAACCGCAAAGCTTTTGGCGCTCAGCAGGCTGGCACGAGAAGGCATCGAAATGACATGTACAATCTGAGGCATTCCTTCATAAATGTGATTTTTGTCTGAAGGATCCTCCTTCCAGGGAATATTGAATTTCATTTCCTACATTCTGGTTGATTTTACTCGCTAATTTGTGTTGAAAATATTTCTGGGAAACCTTCAGAAACCCAAAGATAATGGAATGTAGTCCAGTCATCTCTCAGATATTTTTGCACTTAAAAGATTTGTTCTCTTCATTTTCTCATTTGCTACTCCTGCTTAGTCAGCACACTTATGAGCTTAATTCATTCTTTTGTTCTTTATTTTTCTTTCTCTTTTGTTTGGGGGAATTGTCTTCTTTAAACATGTCAAAGGCATATATCCACATCTGTAATGAATCAGATCATTCTAATCATAAAAACCTGTTTCTTTTCTTTCCTTTTCTTTTATTGCTATGTGTTTTAGTAAGACTTCTCTAATGTTTAAAACAGCCTGTGCTTACAAAGTATGTATATCACACAAGTCTGTGTTTTGGGAATATATTTATGAATCCCTTATATCTCAACTATGCTGGAACTAATCTCAAACAAAAAAGCAATTTATTAAGACCGTATGATTTAAAACACAGATCAAAGACAATATTAATTCTTTGAGACAGGCAATTAATAATAATAATACATCCTAACACAAACCTGAAAAAAACATTATCCAGTGGCTCACACTTGGTTAGGATTTGAGACAAAGATGATCCTAGATTGGATCAGCTATAGAATCTATTAGATCACCTGTATGCACACTGTGGCAGGTGAGAAGAGTCCACAATCGACCCATTTCCTGTGTTACCTGTGCATTCTGGCTTAAGTCCACTGCTGCTGCTGTTTCTTATTGGACATATTCAGCTTCCAAGCCAGAACTTAATAAGTATGACCGTCTCAAACAACTAGCAACCAACTCGTGATCAATCTTCACCACTAAATCGACGTCGTGATAATACAAGATAAAAGTATTTTTCAAAGGAGCGTACACTCTATTGAAATAAATATGCTCTGGGTATTGATTTGCATTGGAGCCAGTTGAGGATGGCAACAAGACGAGTCATGAATTTCAAGTGAAAAGGAAAGTAAAACAATGAAGTGAAATGCTAGATGTTGTTCCAGAATCCTCAAACCAAAACTTGAGTATCAGTCTGAGTAATTCATTTGTGGGTGTTATATTTAGTTTGGAAACAAATCAAGCAGAATAAATCCATAAATTGCAGTGACATTTTTCATCTGTGCTGTGACTGTACTTCCTTCAGCTTTGACACAAGTCCCTTTGTGTACAGGGACTGCAGTCACAGAGTTGAAAACAAACAAAAAAAAAAATAAATAAAAAAATAAGGAAAATGAGACTAGTTCGGTCTCAAACATACTGGACATCATCACTGGTACTGGAAAGGGTTTATGGAGACATAAGGAGGAGATAATCAGGTAACAAGCATGTAAATAAAGTCATTGCAACTCCTTTTTTTTCTTCTCCAAAATACTTTATTTTGAAAAACAAAAAACTGACAAATGCATAAAAAGAACTGGAATAACTGAAATAAAAAGGGCACAAATCAAAACTCTCCAAACTAGTCTGATAGGACTTTTGTGCAAAAGAGAGTGGCTAAACAGATATCTTACTATGCAGCTAGGTGAGAAAATGCAAACCAGGCTTCTGTTCATTTGAAAGCATAATGAAAATACTAACAAGACATATCAGAAAAATAAATGGTTTGCCAAAAAAAAAAAAAAAGAAAGGAAAATAAATACTGTGCCTCCAAAGACGCTCACAAAATTACTGTATGTCACTCATGTCAGCATAACCCAAACTATTGAGACCAGGACTCACACCCTTTCAAACACTAACTTGGAAATTCTGGTAAATACAAAAACCTAATTATGTGCACTGCACTTCTTTTCACTCATGACAGAAACCTTATAAAAAAATAATTTAAAGCACGTAGAGACTGAGCAGGAACCACAGTTCTGAATTATTCTGTAACAAAACACATCAATTGTTAAACTGCTTTTATTTCACACGCAGCCGTTTTGTTCGATGTACATCTTAGATAATGAGGCTGCCATTGACTTTGCCAGTTCTTCATCTCGTTTCCGCTGCATCTGTGAGTGTCGACACCAGTCCTCATATTCTGGGTTTGGGAGATGTCTGTCCAAAATGACATCATAGTGACCATTGCTGAGCCAACTCAGCCAGATAGCCGGTTTGGACGCATCCTCCTCCCCGAGATAATGCACCATGGTGGAAACTGTGGGACTCTCCAAGCTGCCCCCTGTCGTTAGGTGAATGTTGACATTCAGCATCTGGCTCATGGCGAGAAGCTCAGGGTAACCGGCCCAGGCACCATCCTGTGCTGCATTGATCAAGAACTCCCCCACGTCCCCTTCGATGATGGGGCTGAACTCATCCAAGTGGTCAGCAATGTGGTGCACC
The DNA here is from genome assembly GCA_037176975.1 of Arrhamphus sclerolepis. Lineage (NCBI taxonomy): Eukaryota > Metazoa > Chordata > Actinopteri > Beloniformes > Hemiramphidae > Arrhamphus > Arrhamphus sclerolepis. The sequence goes on from JBAMYA010000013.1 coordinate 10,418,500, forward strand.
GTCTGCTCCCGCAGCTCCGCGTGTTTCGCCTGGTCCCCGTATGTGGCTTTGCACACAGCCCTGTACAGACAGTTGCCATCTGGAATGATGTGGTACCTGTATTTGTGCCTCTCCTGCAGGTACTTGTTTTGCTTCTCCACTTCAGCCAGGTACTGGGTGACTTTGTCGTTGATGTCCCCCTTCTCTTGGCACCTCTGTGGTGGTGGCTCCTGCAGAATGCTTAGCTCAAAAGCCTGTTGCTCATCTGGTGCTGGGGCGGCTTTGACACTGTTCATATCACAAAAATCTTCCTTTTTGAAGTCTCTGGGCTGGGCTGTATTGGTGGGAACCAGTTCCTCTTCATCCAGTGAGGCCCATCCATTACTTCTAAAGGAGGCACCAGTCAGTGTAGCAGCATCATCCTCATATGAACCTCCCACCATTCCATCACATTCCTCTATTGCGGGTCCATTGATGTTCTTGCTCTTAAACATGTGATTTTCAACAAATCCCGGACTGTCAGGGAACATGTCATCTGTCCCATTCCTCAGACGATCTATCAAGTCCACTATTACGTCAGAATCACGGTTATTGCGGGGGGTATTTTCACCGTCACGGTAGAGAGGAGAGGGTGGCTTGGCTCTGGACTCTCTGATGATGTGAACAGGCACGGACCTCTCAACTCCATCCGGTCTGCGGATTAATATCTCGGCTGTCGATGTGAAGTAAACTGGTCTCATGGGTGACGCCTCGTAGCACGAAAAAGCAGGCATGTTTGCGGAAGACGCAGTCTCACCACCGCTGGTCGCCGAAGTTGTGTGGAAATGCGTAAATCCCGGTCTGTCGGGCTCCGAGGAACTTTCTGTCGTCCCGTTCAAGCGCTCGGACGCGGCTGATAAAGTTATTGTAACTTTGCGAGACGACCTCGGGTAGTGTGTCAGTACACTGTTGTACAACTGCATTTTGAAACAGTCCTTTATACTGAACGCCGCAGCCGGGCCGTTACGACAAGATGACAACAGCAGCTAAAAATACTCTCCATGTCATCAACAACAGAAAACTTGTTGGGACCGTTTCCATGGCCCCCCAGTCCCGTTATCACTGACACACAGAGACGACTAGACTGTCCACTTTAGATTCCTTGCGTCATGTGCAGTTGGGGTGCCTCCCTAATTTTAGACTTAAACTGTAACCAGACCCTCCACTCTAACAGTCAAACAAAACAAAACAAAAAATAACTTCCGTTCTAATTGTTTCAAAATAAAAGCCATTCTTCTTCTTCTTCTTCTTAAAAGCTATTAGTAGTAGTAGTAGTAGTAATAGTAGTTTTTATTTATTGGTTATATTTTTTGATATAGATTTGCTTAGAAACGTCGAATACAAAAGATGCTTTAGGACAATTTAAAACTAAACAGGTGTTTTTGCAGTTGTGTCTTAAGGTTTTAGCCACTCTTAGTCTTATTCTCACATCAACGTTTAAACAGTCATCCATATTTGTTTTTCAGTTACTTTATTCAGCTAAAAACAGAAAATAAAGTGACAATATTAATCGGTGGATGGATAGATTTAAATTTTTTTTTTTATTTCATATTTTCATATTTTTTATGTTTACAGTTAATTGCCAAAATTGACAAAACCTATTTTATGTTTTGTTGTTGTTGTTTGTCTTTTAAGTCAGATATATGCAATTTAATCTTGCAGCAGATGTTAATTTTCTTGTGTGTATGTAACAATGAGAGTGGATGTGTCATTCACCAACCTTCTTTGACAGACTGATTAAACATATTTTAACAGCTGAAACTCCAATTCTTAAAGGATTAAAATCACTGACAGTGAAGCACAAGATGACAAAATCTCAAGACAGTGATGGATGTGGTGTGTAGCGTGATGTGGAGTATGTAAGTGAATGTGCGGTGGTTTGTGTTGGGCTACACCCGGGAGAGATTGTATTTCACGGGCCTAGAGTCAATTTAGAGTTACCAGTGAGCCTCATGTTTTTGAACTGTGGGATACAGCTGAAGAACCCAGAGAGAGAAGCACAGAAAGGCCCTAAAACTGGGATTTAAACCAGCACCTCCCAGTGATGAGACAACAGCATGAGCCACTGTGATGTTCTAAAAAACTGGATTAATAATTTTCAAATGAACAAACAACGTAACCCAGATGGCAAAAATGTTTACCCCAAAACTGTATCTTATCTGCAGCTTTCTTTGGCTCATATTTAGCACTGAATAACTTACGCAAGGTGAGTGTGGCTACTTGGAATTATCCACTGCCATGACCGAAATCTGAATTTCATTTGGGATTTTATCCCACTTGCCATTAGCCATGTCAAAGCAAGCTTGTGAAATTAGGACAACATTGGGCCAACATAACACAGGCTATAACTGTAAAGGCCCAGATCTCTGGATCACATCTGGCCCATATAACTCTTGCCAGTTCTGTATCTGAGCCCTAAGGGCCAAACGTAGCCCAGATTAGTCCCCACTATGTTGGCTATCTGGGATAAACTGTGTCAATATTAACAAAAGCTAAGTAAAAGTACAGAGGCAGTCAGCTTTGTAGCCACCGTACCTGGGTACTTTGAAGTCACTAAGTGGACCAGAAACCTCTGTGTTTATTAAACTATGCTACAGCCAAATGTGAGGTCATCTGTCTGGCAGCTAATGTTTAGTCGAAACTGGGAGCTGAAATTGAGTCATGCAATAGGACAATGATCCAAAGCACAACAGCAAATCTACAACAGGATGACTGAAACAGAAAAAAAATCGAGTTACTGGAATGACCCCAAGTACAGACCTAAACCTGACTGAACTGTTGTGGGACGTTAAGAAAGCTGTGCAAAAGTGAATACTTATACAGCAACCCACCGCTTCTGCATTTTGGTTTTGTTTTTATTAAATAAATATTGATATTATGCAATATGTCATGTGTTGTCCAAGGTTGTATTTATCCAATTTTAAGACCTCGTGAGGAGCAGATGATTTTCTTATTATGTCCTAGTAGTAAAAATCTGAGAACCACGACTGCAACTCACCTTGGGGGGTTAATTGATTTCTTATAGATGCAATAACATTGTAATATTTAATTAGTGTCATTTTCTTTATGTATAGTGTTCTGTGTTGCATAGCTTACTACCAAAGGTTACGAGGAGTCTCTTACAGGGTAAACTGATAAAGAGGTCATGACCTCAATACAATCAATTCCACTTCTATGTGTGTTCTGGTATAACGTGACTCTTTGATGACTAAACACAGATAGGTCCAATTAATTTGTGCATTCTTTCAGTTACTGAAAAAATAAAATAAATTAATTAGGGGACTATTTTTTATATGGTGATGTAAAGCACATTTACAGTTGATCAAATAATACAGTTTGTGCAAGGAAATCAAATTTCCTGCACAAAATCAACACTGATACAAGCACTAACTATGCTTTTCACATTCCACATGTGGGAAAACCATTTTCTTTATATATATTTTGTGTTGTTGCCATTTTCAGTCAAAAGCCAAATCAAAATCTTTGCTCTTGTGAGGCAGTCACAAACTCAAACCATTCATCTTCCCTTTTTTGATTCTTAAAAAAAGAATGTAATTGTAACATTTAGACAAGTTAGGTGTAGAGCTGGACTGGACTAAACACTTTTTCAGTTTTAGTACTGATACCAATTCCTGAGGTTTGCATACCAGGC
>JBAMYA010000013.1:10430372-10478431 GCA_037176975.1 Arrhamphus sclerolepis
TATATATATGAGTTGTTTTTTTTTTTAACGAAATATCAGTATTTTAGTTTAGTCTGTTACACAGAGGAGTTTGATCGCAAAACATGAAAAAAAATGTTTAAAAGAAAAAGACAAAATATGTGTTAGCATGCGAGTCATGTCATTATAGTGTGTGTTCTTTATACAAATATATTTTTTTTAATAGATTTTAAAATGAGACAATATAGGTGGTTTGTTTGCTTACAGTTTGAAGATCTGCTACCATAATTTGTAAGTTACAACTAGGACCCTTTGGACCCAGAAAAAATAGGAAGCACTTTTGAAATGTGAATCAAAGCACACACACATACCTTACACACTCGCTCTCTCTCTCACACACACAAAAACATAGATTAGGTCTGTGGCATTGTTCGTCAGTGTACCATTCAGTAATTTTAAGTCTTTGCAGAGACCTACAATCAACTTATGGCTCACTCCTCGCTGCCTCACGTGCAGGAGAAAAATCTAACCTCTCGACCTGCCCTGTAGGGTCGGCCTTGTGACACTGGAAAGACCCATTTTTAGACAGATGGCTAATTGTGTCACCAGCTGACACTAAAACCTGCTTATTGGGCATTTATTTTAATTTTTTTTTGTTACCATTATCCTGTAGTGTGTGTTTACATAAAAGCAACCAAGGAGACTGTAGTACTTTCAGAATCTGACGTCAGTTTCTGTGTGGAGGTTCTGCTGCACTAAACCTTCATAATATCAGGTCACTTAAAAAATAAAAAACAAAAAACAAAGGGGGATTTGTAAGATACTTTTTTTGGAGTTGGGGACCAGTGGAGGTGCGAGGAAAAGAGGGACTGCTACATCAAAGCTGGGACAAGGAAACGAGGGTGAGGGGAGATATTTAAATAAATAAATAAATACTGTAAATGTACATTTGTTTTTCCAAACATCTCCCACATTGAGTGACCCCACATAGTGATCTGGAAAAGTCTGCAAAATAATCCAAAAAAACGTGATGATGTTAGGTTAGCACCCTAGCCTTACCGTTCACTGCTACTGTGTCTATGGGACAGTGTACAATATTCATTAGGTGTAGGTATGTCTCTGTCTTTCATAGTCTCGTCTGAGCCTCAGGAATATAGATCTCGATACTGTCTGCACTCTCGGTTGCAGAGCTCTGGCGCACCGACGCTGCACGTTTGGCAGCTAGCAGGCGTTTGCGAGCCTCCAGACGCTGGCGCTCAGAGCTCTCCAGTGAGCGGTCCCTAGCCAGGGGAGGGTGGCCCTTCAGGGGCTTCTTTGGCACAGGAGGGGGCATCCTTCTCTCCTGGACAGGAATGACAAAGTGTCTTTAAAGACAGACTACTGAGTCGTCAGAGCAGGCTGCGGCTAAACACAGTGACGAGCGACACAACTGCAGCCAGTTTGCATGAGGGTTAGATAGAGCTGTTGCCCGTGTAAAATAAGCGCATGCAATTTTGGATGAGTTGATGGTTCACAGTGGCAGCCATTTGCGTGGGGTAAGACAGCACGATGGTGGCCATTGTGTGAGGTATAAGACCATTGGAGATGGACAGGCCCCCAACAGTGCATGGCAGGTAGAGTAGCTTCTCAAAAGCAGCTCACTGTCAACAGCAAGACAGAACAAAACACACAATACAAGTAACGGCGTCAGGCAGGCAACATGGCAGTATACAACACATGTCTGCATGCTACAACAAAGCTCAGTGTGAATCATTTCCAAATATCCAGTAATGACAGCAGAAAACATGCAGGTTACGGAAGCATTCCAAATAATGAGGTTAGGTAGTTTAATCATTCAAAAAGGGGTCCGCCGTGCTTATATTTGCTGTGAGTGTCTGCACCTGAATTTCCGGGGGAGTCAGAGGTTTCCAGTTGTTGGCTTTAAGTTGGTGGAGTTCATCAAACTTCAGGCTAATGTTCTCAATAGACAGCTGAAGCATGTCCCAGAAACCTGCCAGGTCCTGGGAGACTGGCCGAGGGTGGGCATTTGGGTTCTGATAAACACACAAACACATACATACAGACACTTATTTTTTATGCACTTAATTACTCATTGTTGGTCATTTCTAAATGGAATATTATTTTGAATTTTAATGACACTGTCTGAAACTGGCATGCTCATGTATCAAGTTGCAATGAAAGTACAGTTTCTCTTTAGAGTTTATTATTTTTATGTTTCTGGACATTTAAGAAATTCATCAGGTTCTTTTACAGATTTTAAAATTAAGTAAATGCAACGTCAGATTAACAACAACGTGACTTATTTTACTGTGACATTTATGATGTTTGGACTTAAAAAACAAAAACAAAAAACCAAATCACCCGTCCAGCCCCACGCTTGATAGAAGGTACAAGCTACATGGGCAAAAATCCTTGGTTTGGTCTTATGGTGCTGTGTATTATGTCCAAATATCTCCAAATAGGCTTCATAGGTCAAAATGTTAATATTTTCAAAAGTCTTGTGCTTTATTCTGATGCATTTTTGCCATTCTAAGGACTGCTGCCTTGTACTGTTTAAAGCAAAGAGACCTTCTAAACAAGCTATAGTTGTGTTCAATGTTTTTTGTAATTGTAACAATCTTGACATCTAATACTGCATACTAGCCCAGGCCTGTATATTGTGTGCATGTGTGTTGTACAGTCTGGTCTTGGGAAAGAAACTTGATGGGTTTTCCACTCTGGAAAGATTCTAAGTAGTGTTAAGTGTTTTTGCCTTGTGAATAGTCTTTCTCATTGTAGAACAATGGACACTAAATTGGTTGGCCTTATAACCATTCCCAGATTAACGGGCAGCATCAATTGCTTCTCTAAGATTGCTGATGATGTCTTTTCTCCTTGGCATTGTGTTAAAATACAACTGAGGCTGAAGACTAGCAAATTGGCAAAATTGAATTAAATTGATTGTTGTTGTTTCACTGATGATCATGTGACAGTAATGATGTTTTTTTTAATTTACCACATCTGCATTTTGGCTTAGTTTTTGTTAAATATAATGGCAAAGTGGAATATATTACATGCTGGTGTTTACCTGAGGTTGTATTTAAGGACCTGATGTTTTTCATCTATGCATCTTGACACATGAAACCTTAAATATCAGTTTCGTTGGTCCACTGCAACATAAATACAATACAGCTCACAAAGAAAACAGTGGTGTTTTTTTTTCTGTTTTTGTCTCAAGGTTGACATTTATTACATAAAATGTGGACAATGCAACAAAGGGCGTGATACCTTCTCACATGTGGATATGCAGACGTGAGTATCTGAATTCAAAGAGCTGTGTCTTTCAGGCTCCTGCCTTCACTCATTAAGAGCTATTTTTATGTGAAGGATGGCAGAGATGTGATTTCCATACTAGATGCATAGTAGGTGACTGCTAGCCTGGCTTGTCAGCATGATTTGTGCAGGATGATGTCAGCGTTAAGAGGGGGAGGGGGCCGGCTGCTGGAGCATGCAGAGGATGAGGTGACACATACCAGATTCTCCTCACACAGCTCCCGGAACTGCTGGAACTTCTGGGACATCAGCAGCTGGGCACTCCCCACTGCACTGCGGATCTTCCCCAGGACTGCAGAAAGACACAGACATAAAGGCACATGCATGCACACACACAGACAATTCACAATGCACTTACTCACAGAACCGCATACTGCAGGCATGTTGCAGCACTCACAGAGGGAGGTGCATCAGTAATGCCACAAAATGAGATTTTTCTAGAATCCCTTTTCAGGAATAATAAATCATTCAGGGAGGGGAAACCTTTCATAAAATTCCACAGTTCCTCTTTAAAAATAGAAACAAAAAAGTACTTGTTTATTAAAATGCCACATTTACAGCGTACTAAGAAGTCTAGCCGTAAACAAATGAATCCTCTGGTGCTTGGCAGGCTGACATCTGAGATAAAGAATGCTGCACTGCATAATCTGATTCATGCACCCCTATGGAAAGAGACTTCATATGCATACGTCACATGACATGAAGCTTGAGAAATCAGAAACTAAGAGTGGGAGAAATGAATCTGTGCTAAGTATTCAGCCCCTCAGGATGTGCGTCTCTGTGTTTATGTATGTGTGGCTGGTAGTGTGGGATCTGGGAAAACATAACCTTGAGACACCCTCCCTGTTCTGCTCGAGAATCTCTTGCCTGCAAACCAAAACACTAGCTGCACAAGAAACAATATTTTCAGCAAGACTTAAATCAGCTGCACAGTAAGGGCTGGTATAAATACAGTGGCTACTGCCAGAAGCTTGTTTGCTCAGACTGGCATGACCATCTGAGTGGATGAGTGTAAAGCACCTTTTTAAGCAACACACAGACAAGCACTGCTCATGTGTTCCTTCAAGATCAAAAAGTTGTCTCAAAGGAGCACTGAGAGAAGTCTGTTTGCGTGAGAGATCATTACACAGTCTAGAGGACACATATGTGACTAGGGGCCAGTAGTGGCCTATTGATAAGTATGCACGGTATGTCTGTGGAGGCCAGAGGGCCTGAGACAGGAACAAGCAGCTATTGTGGCGCAATACCATGAATAGCACCACCCTCTGAATCAGGAGAGGAAAGGAGGATGAAAAACAGACCTAATATGAGCGTACTACTGATTTTCTTTTCTTCATATTGCATTCAAATCTAATCAACTCACTCTCATCAGGCAGCTGGTTCTCCATCTCATCCTGTTCCATCTGTCTGCACCAGCCCTCCATGCGCTCCGTCTCTGCCTGCAGCAACTTGAGGAACCAACGTCCGTCGCGGGGGCACACCGATCTGCCGATAGCCTCCAAAGCCTCCACCTCTGGCTCAGGTGCGGTGTCCATCCAGGGATCTGGTGGAGGCAGGATGGACGGGTCGAACCCCACCTCCCCGTAGTCATCTCCAGCACAAGCGTGGTAGTGGTTCCCAGAACCCTGGATGCTCACAGTAGAGGTGGCAGCGTCGCGGGAGTGCTGGCGCGGCATGGTGGCACAGTGACGCGGTGGTAGCACTGCGACGTCTGAGGGGTCATCAAGGTCTGCCTGCACAGCTGTGGTGACACTGTTGGAGCGGGTCATCCTGCGGTGACTGGGAGAGGAGCCATGGAAAAGGTTAGGTGTTTAAAATGTGATTTATTTTTTTCATTTGTTAGTTTCTTGTCAGTGGCTTTCCTTTTAGAAGAAGATCACATTTCTTAAAGGTGCTCCGACAGTGACAAACTGAAATCATGATCACAGCGATCTCATCACTGATAGTGATGAATAGCTTTTGTAGGGTAGAACGTCTTTTGTGCATGTGTTTTGTCACCTGGCTCATTCAGGAGCAATAGAGTGTGTAACCATCTGTCACTTCACCAGCTCCGCTTAGGGGCTGATGCACACTCACAAAAACAGTACAGACACACAAACATTCATACACCTGGGACGCCGCTGTGCAATACTTGCCTCAGAGATTTTGTGCCGCTGTCGGACAGATTTGACAAAAATCCCTGCAGACTATGTGCAACACACTAGACGCTAACGCAGTAGGCTGTGTTCTAAGAAGCTGATTTCCAGCCCCAGTAATGAAGGGGACACTAGAGGGTCACGGGCTTGCAAGACAGGAATGGAAGGTGACTGAGAAAAAACAAAAACAACCATCTAATCACTTCCAGATCACAGCTCGAAATGCAGCAACTCAAAGGGCATCATATTATTAACACGAAAGCGAAAATGCAGTTCATTAAGCAAGACTGAAAGCAAGTGATAAGGAGATTTAAAAGTAAATAAAAGTATAGCTAAATGGTCTTTGCACACACATGCTTTTTCCTACGTTTACAACAAAAACTGCCTGCCCTGTTAGATGCACTCTGACCCAAATATGCAAACAATCATCTCACACATGAACCTTAGCTTGACCTGCCTGTGCCACGACACACACAAATGATCACAGCTCCATCATGTCTGCCTCAGCCCATCACCGGACGCCCAGTCCTCCTGAACCATTTACCTTCACTTCCTCTTTTCCCATTCATCTCTATCGTCTTCTGCGAACAAGAGAGCAAGAAAGAGGGAGTGGCATCGGGGAGATCAAAAGGAGCCTGTGTGTGCTTTATGCGTGCATACCAGCAGTCCGTTGTGTGTGAGTGTGTGTGAAGAGAGTTAAAGAGTAACTCCTCCGAGCAGGTGTTCAGTTCTAATGACCTCAGCCTGCTTTCTATCAAACTGCTAACAACTTCCTGCAGGGGCAGAGGCAGGCAAGGCCAAACACAGCCCAGACAGACTCACAGACACATCAACAGACAGCATACAAAAGAACAAGAGCAACAGTGGCATTTAAAGAAATAAAAAAGTCAATCTGAGAGAGACGAGAGACTATAAAACATGAAGCAAGTATGCATGAACGAGTAAAAAAATGTAGAAAGTCCATGTTCTTATTACAACCATTTGAGGCTAAGTGTTAAAAGCCCCAGTGGAATGGTGGAGCTTTTGCTTTTCTATGCCACTTTTTCTTTTCCTTTTTTTTTTACTTTACATCATTCATTTCTTCTGTCATCTGTAGAGAAGTGTACTGTAACAACGGACGTTAGGAAAACTAACGTGCCTATTCACAAAAATTTCATGGTGACTAATTTGAATATAGACTGAAGTGCCAGAAGATGTGTCATGGGTATTTTTAAAGGATATTATGAAGAAAAGAAAAAAAAAAAACATGCCTTGCTTGAAGGGATATTTTGCCTGAAATGACTACCAAGACAAAAACTTCAGCCATAACTTAATCCTGTAACTTTGTGGAGCATTAAGTCTACAAATATGTCATGCATCGAGCAGTTCAAATTTGGGGGATATTTTGACGTCGCATCCTTAGATCAGACTAAGATTATTCAACTTCCTCGTATTTATCTCTACCCAGCTTTACATCGTGCTGTATTTATTTACACTTCCCTCTCTCTCGTTTACACCGCCTCAGAAGTTTGTGGTGTAAAGTCTTAACGCTGATTTCAAAAGAGCTCCATCCAACAGGAGACGACAGTGACGGGACTGGAATGGCTGACTCCACCCCCTGAAACCGTCTGCTTCGAGTAGCGTCAAAGACACTGTTGAAAATGAAGCTTTTGCACTGTATCCCTTGTTGTATTTTGACAAAAGCATGTCACAGATATTTTAGTAAGATTTATGGAAATTGTACTAGCTTTTGAAGAAAAAAAAAGATACGACAGAATATGAAAGATATGAAGATATAATATGATGACATGTCTCCTTTAAATGACAGATAAAAGGCCTGTATAACCACAAAGTGACATTTGAAAGTTGCAACTACAGATGCGTCTTGTCATTCTGGCTTAAATTAGAGGACAAGCTTGCAGGCACTTTTAGAGGAAATCTAGAGACTGTCCTTTAAAATGACTTTTCAAAATGTTTCATGTGTATACGGTTTAGTTACTACGGGATTAAGAATGCAACAAGTCCAAATCTACACTTGTAGGAGCCAAAAAACTAAAAAAAAAAGCACAAATTCCACCCATTTTGTTGTATGTCACTTTTTTGGTTTCTGTGTTTCACATATTCTAGTTTCCCTGGTATATATTTATTATGAAACAGAAAAATATAAGGTGGGTATTATTTATTTTCTTTTCCCATTTGTTCATATATGTTTTACTGCTTATTTACAAATGCCTTCAGTTTATCTGAGTTCAAATGGCAAGGCGAGGTTATGAACTGCAGCTGCTGAGAATAAACACAAACACCCACACACAAACAGGCGCACAGGAGCGAGGCTGTAGGAGATTTGCTGTCTCTCCGTCTGGAAATCTAATGTAGGGGGCAGCATGCCCGGACCTCCCAGGCTGGCACCCATACACATTCACACATGATGCATGCCAACAGGTAAATAATCAAGCATGCACCAACAAAAACACCATCCAACACACTGTAAACATTAACTAGAGAAAATCAGGGGCTGCGGTGCTGAAAAACATTCAGGATTTAGCAGACTAGAATGTGTCTAGATGAGTTAATATTTGGCTTGGTGATTCAAGGCACTCAAGCTTGGTCAGTCAGCTGAGACCCTTCAGAAATCCCCTTGCATTCCCTGACACTGTACAAGTGTCAGTGAGCTTTGAAGAGCTGGACTCAGATTGTGAACTTTGATTAAAGCTGATTTCTCTTCTGAATTCCAGAAGCACTTATCAACAACAAAGAAATAAATCTCTTTAAAGAAAAGTTCTCAATATTGGCAGGTTGAATGAGTGTCCTGTCAGAGGTCCCACGTGAGCTAATGAAGCAATGTGGGTACTGGACTGCTTCTCCTGCAGTCAGAAAGAGAAGCTGCAGTTGACAGCACAGAAGTCTCTCTTAGAACCAAACAAACTCAATAAAACTCCCTCCTGTCGTCTCTCTTTCCCTCCCACCTGCACATATACAAACACACAGCCTCAAAAGTAGCCTGAATCACAATGACTGGAGCAACAGATGGCTGTCAACTCACCCCCTCCACCTTCTCAGCTCCACCACATCCCCTGGCCCAGCTGTCGCTTGGGGCCACTGGCTGAGGGGACTCTGACGCCAGCCTCCCTTGAACTGGGGACAGCTGCTGAGGGGTAGCCAGTGAAGGGGGAGGTGAAAGCATGTACTGCACATTACAAACCTCTCTCTGTCCCCTCAACTACTGTTTTCTACTTCATCCCACCCACTCAGACCTATCCAGTTTCTCTTCTCAATCTTGTGCTCTTTCCTTCTTTGTGTCTGTACTCACCATCGCTCATCCTCCACCTGAATTCCAATCGACTGGAATTTAGATAGCTCCTCTGTCGGCCCTCCGTCCTCTGGGTCAACCTAAGAGGAGGGGAGACTCTATGAAGCCAAAGTCAGAGGCTTATTTTAGGATTTTTACTTAAAAATGTCATCCACAAACCTGAATCCCAATGGAGAGGCACTTGCGCAGCGCTTCTCTCTGCGCCTTGCTGTCTTCAGTGACGGTGACGGTGGATGCGGTGGCAGTGGCAGTGATGGTGATGGTGCTGTTGGTGACGTGCTGGCTGGCAGGGCCGTGCACCTGAGCGTTAGCCGCCTCTATGGCCGCCGTCAGGGCCTTCATGCTGTCGATGCTCTCCGTGGAGTTGGACAGTCCCGGCTGGGAACTGATGCCGGATCGCTGACCAGAGCCCCCGTCCATGTAGGCGTCCTGGGCGGACTCCGTGCTGCTTTGGGCCGTGATGGATATGAAGGGTTTGGATGGAGTTGTTCGTGGCGGCACAGGGGGAGGTGTCTTTTTGTAGGTGGTGATGCATGATGACACTGCAGAAATGAAAGACCAAAAAATACAAATGAAATAATACATATATTAAACCAGGAAATAAAAAAAAGCAAGTACTACACATCAAATAAAAACTGAGTCATAAACTGTTTTCATGTATGAGCCGTTTTCCCTTTTAATACATATGTTAGAAGCAGTGAGGGTTAGGGTTAGGTTAAGGGTTAAGATGCAGACTCCAGTTAGAAGTGCTATTCAGAGATGTTTTGGATGTTTTGCATGGTAAAGCTCAAATCACTGCTTTGGTTCTCCAAAATGAATAATTCTGTCGTACCATCTATGTCCCTGGATTGATCAGACAGGATCACCATGTGCACACATGCCATGACAGCTCTCCTATTCAGAGATACACTCAGAGGTGTGTGTCCTATCACTGTGTTTCAGACTGCTTTTCAATAAATATCAGCTAAGAACCCCAAGACTCGAAGCGATAGCATCTAGAGAAGAAAGCAAAACAAAAATGTCAAGTCAAATACACAAAGGATGAAGCTTTTGGAGATTGACCAACATCTGTGATTTTTGAAAATTTGAAAATTTTTTGGAAGAGTGAGAGCATGAATTATTTTAATTTGCTGTGGTTGAAAAGATTTTCATGCATGTTTCTTTTAAATTAGATATTCTTTTTTTATATCTGCAGTTTTGCAGTGATATGCGCATCAGTTAACCCAGAGGTCTTACATCCATGTGCTGGAGTTAAATACACAGTAGATTAGGGCCAACTTTGACAAATCAGAGCCACATCTAGTAATAGGATTAGTTTGTCAGCCACTTGACCCACTGATCTACATGGTTAAGCCATCTACGCATTGACTGTACAAATCTAGAGCAGTTTGATAGTGCTGACTACTGCCATGCCCGCTTACGAGTCTTAAGAGTTTTTTGCACGCATAATTATATACAGAAGTTAAATTATACCACAGAAGTCAGCAAGAAAGCTCAAGGCACTCTAAAGGCTTTGAATGAAATCTAAGTGAATATCCATAAAAAAAAAGAAAAAAAGTAATCACAGCTGCACTCAGTAACATGCCCCTCTTTCTGTCAGCTCCCTCTGCCTCTCATGTTACAGCTTCAGGTTCTGCACAGACAATGGAGGCTCTCACACAAACTGAGTCACAAGCCTGTCTATAGAAACATGCCAAAAGATAAAAGAAAACACAGCTCGTCTAGAGAAAGACAAAAACAGCCACCTCCTATAACAACATTATTGGCTTGGAATCTCCTTCCTGGGCTGGTGCTGTCATCAAAACTAGGTCGCCCTCTCTCTGCTGTGCACCAGAACTAGGACAGCGGGTTTCCTGGATCTCTTTAATCCCTACAAAAGACAAACATCCTACCGTGGTGAGATCGGGGCTCTGTGTGTGGCAGACAACTGTTGCCGACCACACCCAGTCATGTCTAAAACTATTAAGAGCGGGATCTCCCTTGCTTTATGCCTTGCCATCTATCTGACAGTTACGGAAAGGCCTTAACATATCGGAGGTGAATAGAGGACTGACTTCATCCTTCTGGTTTGTGAGAGTGCCCCCCCCCCCAACCAACCAACCAACCAACCCCCTCCCAACCTCTCTCCTGCCACACCAGCAGCAATTGGCTGATCCCAGACAAGATTTCAGTCAGGTTTTGACAAGCTGGAAAGTATTCAGATGGGATGAGTGCTGCACTGAGATGAGATCATGGCTGCTCATGTGAGTGTCTTTGATGGTTGCAATAGAAAGCCACAATAAAGAATTCATGTGTGCACAAATTATAGCCAAAGCCATTTGATGGAGATTATGTGAGAGTGTAATAATATGTATCATGTCTCTACTCTTCATATGGAAAGAGTTTGACATTCGGTTGATCTTTGGCAAGGTCACTGAGTATAAATGAATAAGAGAACATAAAAATAAATAAATAAATAATCACAGTAAACACTCACATGCACTCGGAGACAGGGAGAGGTCCAACCCCTATCAACTGTAGAGGTTCAAAGGATTGAATGTCATCCATTTTCTGGGCTTCTATCCCCTTAAGTCATCTAAAAGTCACACTGTTAGTCGGTGTGTGTGTGTGCTGGATGAGCATGAGTGTGAGTGTGTGTGGTCCTGCTCCACTCGGGCCCGCAGAGGGTTTTCATGCGCTCAATAAAGCACTGTATGAAACAGGAGATGGCGCGCAGTGTCCCACCTAGCTGTCACTGTGAGAGCCAGACACTCGAGAGAATGACAGGGGTTTCAAATGCCAAGGCAGGTTAACTAAACACACCCAAGAGTCAGAGCATGCCCACACACACAGACCTGCAGAGGCACACATATAACACTAACACAACCCAGCTTAACATTTCAAGCTCTCCACATCAAGGGAGACCACAAACTTCCTGCCCATGATATGCTCTCCATTCATCAGGAGCTCTTGTCAACAACGTAGTGGCCTGTGCCAGGGACTTTGAGTGTTCTGCTAGAAAAGAAACATTAAACTCAAAAGAAAGTGAATCCTCTCATATGTTCCGAGTGCAACTACAGTGAGTGGAAAACATCTGACCGAAACAACTGCACTGATAAGACCGAGGCCAAGTTTCCAGCTTTCACAGAAATGATAAGAGGACGGTTTGATCGTCTTGCAGCCGTGGAAGCATTAGGCAGCTACACTGCCCTGGACCTCCCACATATAAAGACAGTCAAGGACACAGCGAAGCAGGAATGTGATGCAGGATTCCATCAAACCCTTAAGAAGGAATGTGGGAAAGTCTCTTCACCAGCTGCATATAAACACTGGCAAAAAAATGTGCCTGTCACTTAATAATGTCAGGTTAATGCAGCTCTGGTTACAGACAAAGAGGTGATCCATGCTGTCTGTACAAAAATGAAGAACTTCCTTACTATGGAAATGGGGGTTGTGGAATTTATCCATTTTTGCCCACACAGAGGTAGGTGCAGCCTGCTGTGAACATTGTCATCCCAAAGAAGAGTTTGTGAATGAAATTCTAGTGGCCCTCTGCCAAATCCCTCTTTGACATATGCTTCAAAAGTCCCCATGCCGACGAGTTGGTGTGAATAGCAGTTCTCTTCGACAGAGCGCTCCTCCACCCCTGGCCTTGATAATATCAAAGAAAGCCCTCTTCCCTCCCCTGAGACAAAGCAGCCCCCATTCATTTCTCCAGTCCTCAAAACAAAAACAGACTTGCCGTCCACCTCTCTACCCGACTCTGCTGATCACTGCATCCCATTTGTGTGTCCGTGTAGCTGAATGTTGTTTTCTTTATTTAATCATTGAGTTCATGTTGCTGGCCTGATTGTGGACAGACAGATGCCTTCTAATCTCAAATCTGTATATCTGCACAATCGGCCACTTCAAAGAGCAGAGTGTTTGGTTTAAGAGGCAAGTTAACAGGAACGAGCTCCCCCCAGCGGAGGCCAAGGGCAAATCCACCGCCATCCAAACAAATACAAAGGCCAGGAAATGAGGTGGTCAGTATGGGGGGAACATTGACAGCTGAGCCCAGCTGCATTGCGTTTGTGGTGAGGGTCTGCCAGAGGAAAAACTGAACGAGACAGAGGAGGAGAAGGAGGAGGAGGGGTGGGGATAAGTTACTGGCTGGCTCCGTCTGCTCACTCTGTCCATTTGTCCATCTCTCTCTTTTTGTTGCGCTCCCCTATCATGCACACTCACACAGAAAACCAGCTGGAGTCTTTTGTGACAGTATCACCATGGTGACACATGGCAACGTGAAGTTTGTGGGGAAGCCTAATGTTTTAGCCTCAGCAAGTAGGGGAGAGTTTCCGTTGGCCATTTGTTCACCCTGATAGGGTAAACTGACAACCCAGCAGGAATGAAAGGCTGCAGGTAGCACAATTGAAAAAAAAAAACAATACATACACATCAGGTTATGAGCACAGGGTGCTGTAAATTAATATCCAATAATGTTTCAAGCCCTGAAGCTTTGTCTTTGTGCAGTTGATTGCTGAACTCTACCAACCAGTTTGTCTTGGATTCCTGTCAAAAGAAAAAGGCTTGTCCCTGTGCTTCTGGGACACTGTCATCGAATGACAATAACCTCACATTATGTGACATTACACCACCATTATGAACAACAAAGCAGCAAATGCTTTCACCAGCTCTGCGTCGCCTCCAGTAGGCTGCTATAAGTTACTGTAAAAGCTGCAAATTATTATTTAAAAAAAACAAAACAATAACTTAAGTTTCAACATTTCTGAATTAGCTTAAATAATTAACAATAGCAGGTTTGTTACTCTTCATGCATAACTGGTAATTAGCTAATATTATGAGGCATAAAAAACAGTCTGCACACAATGTACGATTGTCACTTAAAGACCCTCTGACAGCCCTTTGAGCCACCTGAAAGTCTCTGAGACCTTCATGTCAGTCTACGACTCAGCCAACAGAGGTCAGAGGTCAGCATAGAGGGTTTCTGCTCTCCAGATGCCTGAGCTCTCAGACACAATAGCTCACTGTGTCCGCCAGTGTGTATGTGAGAGCAGGAGGGGAAGGTGGCGGTCTCAGAGAGCCTTTTAAAAGAGTATATTTAGCATGTGTGGGTGCTTGTCAGGGAGGAAGTTCTCAGTGCAAATGGCACTAGAGTTGTAAACATCCTGCACCAACTCCTGCATTTAAATGTTTGTCTTTATTTTTCTTGAGCCATACCGAAGCATGCATATCAGCGACAAAATTACATCGAACATGCTTCCAGTGTCATCTACAAGGCTGCGTGCTCATGACACCTCTCCTCAAAGAAAGCATGCGTAAACAGTGGTTAGCTGCTCTGCCAAGCTTGTATCTCCTGAATCGCGAGATAAGAGCGTGTTTACAACCGTCTGCCACCTTTAAATCTGGCAGCTGCCGACTGTTAAGCAATAGACTTACGTACTTCACTTAACCCACTTTTCAATGAGCCAAGTTCCTACTTTCTTTAATGGTTTGACACTCTCTTTACCCTAAATGTTAGCAACAAAGGTTAAATGTACGGGGAAACATGCAAGTAACTGATTAATATCCATAAATTAACTCAAAATAGGAAAAAGTGAAAACACAAGTTAAATGGCTTTGTTGCTCTGGAAAGTATAATCACCCTGGATTAGGTATAAATTATAATCTCACAGTTCTGCACTTTACAGTACTGATGCATGTGAGCTAGTCCCCTGAAGAACCTTTCTTACATGAAGGGGGTTTCTTATGAGACCTGCTCTGTCATGCTCCAGGCCGTTTCCATTGTTCTCCACTCCTCCTTTGCAAAGGCTTTACCCTGACTAGTCCATAACCACATGAAGAGACACATCGGTCTTTTGTTTCTGTTCAAAAGACCTGCCTGCAGGGGGCTGAAAAGGAGTCAGTCACTCAGTAGAAGAGGAGAGGCAGATGAGTGGGAGAGAGATAAAGTGAGAAAAGAAGATAAGTGGGAAAAGGCAGAGGGGAAAAAAAAGAGGACAGGACAGAGGGTATGTTTGCCACGCTGTTTCCTTCAGTTCCTCTACATTCCAGCTGCTTTGTGGGGCATAAACTTGAGCATTAGTCCTAACACTAGAGCTAACACGCCCACACATCTCACGCATGCTTTCACTGCACTCATTTCCCACAGCATTGCTCACCGACTGACTGATACTTTAAAAGCAGACTGGCTCACTGTGTGGAGTGACACATCAGATGTGCCGGCAGTGACTGCGTGTGCAAATGTAGCAAGTCCGGCATAACTAAAGACAGAATCACAGAGGAGGTAGAAGCCAGTAGGTCATTAAATAAAGCGGAATTTTGATTGACCAGTGCATGAGTGTACATAACAGCATACGTAACACGCCAAATGGAAATGAGAGCTCAACAGAAGACATAGATTCAAAGCTGATGTTTTGTGGATGACATAGACGTCTTAGGCTAATGTCTGGTAAACTAAAAATACCCAGAACAACAAGGGCAATGTTGCCACCACATTCTCCCCAAGTGCTAAACACAGCTGTGTGATAAAACATGACTGTCCACTGGAACCAAAAGCCTGTGGAATTCCATCCAAGTGCAGAAAAACATAACCACAAACCTCTGGAATAATGGATACTGGCACAAAATAGCAAACAAAAAAGGACAAGAGGCCACACATACACACACTGGAATCAGCCTTGAGGGCTGAAACACAATGCCAATGTCATGTCATTACATGAAGGATCACTGCTTGCTGCAGCTGCTATTTACATATAAATGCAGGAGAATGTGGTCAAAAGTTCACTTCTTCTTTCTGCTTACAAAAAAGTCAAAGTTTGTATGTTGCGAGCTCTCCAGGGATTAAATCTAAAAGACATAACAAGTCAGAATTTGATTCATAAAATGACAAAGCTAAAAAAGAACCGGATAACTAGCTGACAGTTTTTACAAGCGTGTGAGTTTACTCTTTCAGGAATGCCGTGAAACATCAGTGTCGGGTGTTGTTTCACAGTCCTGGGTTCTCTTTTTTTTCCCCCCTCGCATTCCTTCTTCCTCTCCCCCTGTTTGACGTTCTTTGTCCTGACCACTTGCACATGGAGGGGAAAGGAGACACTGGCAGCCTAATCCACAGCCACAGGCACACTTAAGCCATCTGGGCCCGAAACCAAACGTCAGGCCTTCTGTGTCTCCTATATGAGAGGAGGGACGAGGCAGGCGGAGGAGTTGGAAAGTTAGGAGAGAGGAAGAGGAAAATGAGAGGAAAAAGAGGGGGAGACAAAAAAGGCAGGAGGCACATGAGAGGCTAAGGGGGATTTGGAACAAGAACCAGGCTACACTGGTGCACACTGTCTTTTGTGGTTTCCAGTCCTGACCCTCTGACCCTATACATCCTGTTGAAGGAGGTGGAGGCGATGGAGGCATGGCAGCTATAGGCTCTGGCTTTGTAACTGTGCATGTGAAGCAATGCAAAGTGCAAGAAGCATTTATCAGGATAAATATAAATATCTGTGAAGATGCTACAGAGCTCCGTCTGTCTCTCAGGTGCGATTTTTCACACCCCTCTTCCCTCTCTCTTCCTGTGTGTTTATATCCACTCCCTGCAGAATCTGGTGGGGGAGGAACAATAGTCTCTCCAACATTCCCACTCTCCTGCCGAGAGCAATCGTTTGTCTCCTGCATTCCTTTCCCCATTCATCTCTTTCTTTCTCCTGAACAGAAAAAAAAAAAAAAAAACTCCTGCTACTCTTTACACGGGGGAGGGGTCTTAGTGTGTCTTAAAAAATTTCTGAGTGGAATCAGTCCCCTTGAACACCACCTCTCCCCTCCTCCTCTTTCCTCTCTGTTTTACTTGGTTAGTGAAGCAGTAAAGCTTTGAGAAAGGGAGGAGAAAGAGGAGATGCATTCTTTCCTTCTGTCTTTCTTTCTCCCAGAATCTCAGAATGTACCAGGGGTGAGTTGTGGCTTATTTTTAATGACTGGTTTAAGGAGAGAGAGAGGGAGGGAAAAAAATGGGTTGGGGTGGGGGGGAGTGTAGGGCTGGGTCTCTTCCCCGCTGGCCGCTTGCACACAGACTCCTTCAGTCACCCACATTGCTGTAGCTGAGTCTGGGACTTTCACAGAGAAGTCTTTAATTTGCACTGGGGCCTGGCCTCCCACACTGCACAGCCCAAACCACCCACTTACAGCCATGTACCATTCCTCAGAGTTCCTGCAATGCATTTTCTCCTCTCAACAACAGTGAAAGCACCATGAACTCCCAACCACACAATTTAGCTGTCAAGCAAGTAGTCTAAAAACGTTCAATATTCTGTAAAGACAGAAGTTATTAAAGAGAGAGAGGGAGAGGGAGAGAAAGAGATGAGAGAAAAAAAACAATTTCCTCCCTTTCAAATAGCTCCAACTCCTTTGGAGGAGGTTTAAATATACATCCCACTCCCTCTTATGTTTTTATTCCCTGGGGCTTTAAGTTTGCAGGCCCTACCCTGCCCAGCTTTAGCATGCAGGAGCCATGAGGATCATCCACAGTCAACACTGAGGAAATCCTTTCAGGGCTTTGCTTTTTCCTTTGCTCTTTCTGATGCCAAAACACAGGCAGGAAGCGCAGAAAGGCTGAGGAGTGGGACAGCCCCTACCTGACAGAGCAGCCCCTGTCCACCTGATTTGAGGGACCAACCTGCTTTTTTTACTCTTTGAATTTACTCTTTGCTTGGGAGAGCAATCCTGAAAGTAAGTTGTGGATCACTTGGTTATATAGCAGGCAGCTGCTGTGTGTTCTCTCGGCAGAGTGGAGACGGCAGGGGGCCTCCGCTGCAGCCATGTCGTTTGCTGTAGCCTTGTCAGCTTCTTCCAAGCACCCCTCTCTCGGCTCTTTCCCTTGTCGTGTAAGCTTTCTTTCTTTTTTTCTTTTTTTTTCAAACCAAGAGCGGGAGGAGAAGAATGAATGACACTCTCTAGCTTGAGCTTCCTGTGTCAAAAGATTTCCAAACGCCACTCTTCCTCCCTAAATGGCTATAATCAAAGCATTCCTGGCCCTAACAAGCTGGGACCAATTAAGTCGTAAGTAAACACAAACACCCAGCAGCCTCTAGAAGAGCTTTGAGTCCTGCAGATTCATCCTTTGACTTTTATTCCGCTTGAAAGCATGTACAGGCAGGAAATCATTGTGTCATGGAAAGACACAATAATTACACACAATTGACAGTGCTATAGCAACTCTTAAACCAATATTCAGCAAGCGCCTACAGGTGATACATATCTGAGTAAGCTACATTGCACCGGAGCATCATGTTGTACATTATTTGGGCTCCATTCACCAGATTACACACATTTTCATGGACACATAATTTATATCAGGTGTGGCTCTGGTGACATCTAGTGAAACAGTTTATACTGCATGTCAACACTTTGGCCCTCCCTTCATCAAAACCACAAAAACTGGATTCACTTCAGGTTATGCAGATTGGCATAATTAAAACTGAAGTCCAGAAGCACGGGCCAGAATAACATCTACAGATGTCAAATGGTTTGAACTTGCTCTGGATCTACTTATCTGATGTCTAACATCTCAAACACACTCTGAGCTGTATAAAAGAGACGCTTTTTTTCCCCTCATGTCAATGAAAGAGCGACAGTGCAAGTTCCCACTGGCTTGCATTCTCAGACAGTCGTGACAGAACGAAGTAATTACTGAGTGGCTGACACACCAGCATGACTAGGACTTATCTCCTCCAGGAAGAGAGATAGCCAAATCACAGTTTACCCACATCGAGCTCTCAGTTCAGGCTTGATCCTGCAGCTGCAAATGAAGAAGCCACACACAAACACTTTGACAACATCACATGTGCACACCCTCATGTTGAACAGTAAGCACAGCTGCCAACCAGCACACAGAATGGAGCCTTTTCCCATTTTATTTTACATGAAATGCACTGCCTGTGGTAGAGTGTCGACACTTGCCTTGACCCGGTCCTTGTTTCCTGTCAAACACACCTACTCGCACCATCAAAGCATGTGGAATGACAGCAGTATGCAGGTGTGTGTGTAATAGAGAGGGCAGCAGGGAGATTCGGAGAGGCAGATGACACCATGGTGGTGTTTAATTTACATCCCTCTTTGAGTAATAATTCCACCTTAGAAGATGGCAGCTTTGATCCACTGACACACAGGTGGAGTTCACATGCAGGGGCACATGCAGCTAAGACAAGGCTTTATCTGTCCCTGTAATTAACGCCAGAGCAGGAAATGGAGAATATTCCAAGTGTGTAACCGAGGAACAGACATCGCAAGAGGGACTGATGGAGCTCAAAAGGTGCATTCCTGCACAACATCCGCAGCAAATGTTGTTTAATCTCCATGTCTCAAAGGCACACATACATCAAGCCAAGTGTGAATGTCAGTCATGACTCAGGGCTGCTATTGTGATGTTATCTCCCAATGTTAACTCATTTCCCTCATCCTGGCCGCTGTGTCTGTTACGGACCCACAAACAGGCAGAGCTTTATAAAACCTAGACTAAAGCAGTATCTGACATTACTCTCGGTGTACAAGCAGATCCAGTGAAGCACTTCTGAACAGAAACAACAGGAGACTATCAGGATTTGCTTTACGGGTAGGAATATGACTCCCTCTAGTGGTGACAAATGAGATAAAGGGTTATTTTGATGTAAATGCAGTCTAAGAGTGACGTGCCAGCACAGATGCTTTAAAGTGAAATTTGGTTTTGAAATGTCACATTAGAAATGCTTAAAAATATTTAAGAGTCTTATTCTTATCAACTTGACAGCCTGTTTCTTGAGAAATGGATTGTGATGTTTGATGAACCATTCTGGTCGAAAACAAAACTGTTTCATTCACCGTAACTAAATCATATGACTTTTA
The DNA here is from genome assembly GCA_037176975.1 of Arrhamphus sclerolepis. Lineage (NCBI taxonomy): Eukaryota > Metazoa > Chordata > Actinopteri > Beloniformes > Hemiramphidae > Arrhamphus > Arrhamphus sclerolepis. Next base: position 10,449,906 of record JBAMYA010000013.1, read on the forward strand.
GACATATCAAATAACTTGAAGTTACACTTTTTAAGATTGTTCTTCCAAAAGTTAAAACTGGTAAAAAAAAAAAAAAAAGAGAGAGAGAAAAGAAATACAAAAGAAGGAAAAATATGTGTTCTACGTGATATAGAAAGTAATTTAAAAAAATGTTTTTCTATTGCCTTTTTAAACTGGAAACCTTGAAAGGAAGGTGCCACCTTATGGACAAGGTCCTGCTAAGAGGGAGGTCTTATAGAGGAGTTTTTTCTTAAAACTTGCCTGCTAAGGACCTAAAGAGACAATTTGCATTGTAATACATGCTACATAAGTTAAGTTGAATTGAACTAAATTAAACTTTGCTTTGCTCAATAGACTACATACAACATGCCTTAAAGTAAGGAGTTACAGCCAGTTTTTAAAACATAAAGTCTGCTAAACTGACACAATCCAGGAAGCATCAACATGTGTAGTTCCTTAAATCACCACTAGGGGACGGCACAAAAAGCCAGTTAATTTCCATTGACCCCCCACCTTAAGATGTCCAACTGTACATCAAAAATGAATGTATGTACAGCCTGATACAAAAAATATTTTGGCCTCTATGTTGAACAAAATGGACAAATGTACATTTAAAATCCTAATTCAACTTATACTTCTTTGATATTCAGTTGGGGATGTGAAACATTTTAACAAAAGGCACCGTTTGCTGCCTATTCCAAGCTGTAAGTCTTGCTGTACCCTGCATGAAATTAGCTTATTAGGCAGAGAATGAACTTAAGGGTGAATAATGATCCAGCTGGGTGAAGCAGGCACAGCAAAGGCAGTAATGGAATTCCATCAGGGAGCAAATAACTGTGACCACAACAAACAAAGAAGAGAAAATAACAGGAAGTGCAGAGTAACAAAAGTAAACACTGAATATATTATTTATTCAAAAAAAGAAAAAGAAAGAAACTAATATGTTCTAAGTAATCACTTTTTTTACTTGCAGCATTTTATGTAGAAGTTGTCACTTAGACTGCAGCCCTTCTGTATCGATAACTGATTCTCTATTAGCTCATCTCATGTTCAGGATGTTCTCGGAGACTTTTACAAGACAGAAATCCCACGTAACTAAGGTCTACCTGGGTCAGCAGAGCCACATGCATAGTGCCCGTGTGTGTGCGTGTGGGTGTGTGTGTGTGTGTGTCCAGGCCATGTTGTGCTCAGGAGGGTTTCTGAGCATCTTCTGAAAATAGAAAGCAGAAAAGCAGCAAGTGCACAGGGACACAGCAAAGCTGGCAAGTGTGTCCATGACTCATTCAAACACAGATGGTTGATTAGTAACACAGGGCCACAGACTGGTCATCTGTCAAGCAGTAGGGTGTTAGTGGCCCTACGTCTATCCCACCAGGTCTCAGGCTGGTATGTGGCACCACGAGGACCGCAGAGCTCTGCATCATTTTGCTCTGCTCTCTGGATACTTTAACAGCTGGGGAAATCTGAGTAGAACCCATGTGAATTTGAATTCCAGAGGGCCCTTACTGTGACCTAAATAACTAGACCATCCCGAAGCCTGTGTTGTGATACAGTCTCATGTGTTGCTCTGTGTAGTACAGGCCACACCTGTCACCCCTCCCCATCAGAAATGTACAAAAATAAAACAAGAGTTCGAAGACAATCAGCATGTCCCAGCTTCTGTGAAGGGAAGTTGACGGCAAGTGACTAATCTGCAAAGGCAACATGCTCACATGGCGACTAGTTTGAAGGGAAAGTAATTACAGGGGTCTACAATGATTTCATACAAGTATTGAGAATTTGTCACTGCAGACATTTTTATGTGTATTTATGTACACACATGTATATGTATGTGTCCATATACATATATAAACATATATAAAACTTCTGGAATGGATAATTTTTCAATGTTTATTTTATTTTATTATTTTGTGATCTATGGTAACAAAAAGATTTTTTTTTTATTAATGAGGCATGAATAAGCAAAAATAACGGGATGGCAGTTGCGCCTATCTCACGTCAAAGTAAACGCAACAACAATTACACTTCCGCCTGGTACTTTCACAATAAATTTCTGCGAGGCGTTTTTAACAATTACCCGATATTTCATGTATCTCTTTATGGGTAGGCCACGCGAACAGTGTTCTGCTAGAATTAGCAAACTGTGAGCTCTAATGCATAGTTGTCCCACTTTACTAACGGTTAAACGCGTTTCAGTGTGTTACGTCACACCTTTTAAAATGCGTCATTTTGCCCTTTCGGGCGAAAATATGCTTTTATTTTGACGGCCACCAGGCCTGATTTCCTGTGTAGACCTCAATGGACGCAGCTCGTCGTCGGTCTTCGTGCTGCACCCACAAACAGACGAACACAACAGTTTGTACTCACACAGGCGTGTCAAGTAGTCACACATGCCGAGAACTGCGCTGTACAAACACTGAAGTAAGGCCATAAAAACGGTGAATCCGAGGCACCGAGGTGAGAAAAAAGACGAGTCTTCACTCTCTGTCTCTCTCTGACGATATTGGGATCTAATGTCAGACTGAGGATGTGGACGCGCCTTGGTTCCCCCCCTCCACCCCTGACACGAACTCATTCAGGGTGGGACAGTGCCGTTTACGGTTATCACTGTGCAGACTTTCTGTTTTACAAAGTGAAGAGAAACATAGTTATTTTTTATTATTATTATTTGTTTAGGCTCGCGTTTCCAATGGAATTTGTCTATAATTTCATTCATTCAATTGCAGTTCTATTTTTTTCTCTCGTTACTGTTTGTTGGGAAAATTGGTTTAAATTGAGTATATCTTGTGTTTTAATTAATACAAATTTGTATCGCTCTTTCTTAAAGCAACACAATGGAACTTGAACAAATTTACAGGAAGACAAGCAACTTAAACTCGCTTATAATAATGCGACATAGCAACCACAGTCATGGCAGAGGCAGCGAAGAAAGTGAAGGTGGTTTTGTTAGAAGAGGCAAGAAAACGAGAGTTCATTCTTTGCTCACTTGATAATAGTTGTTTTTTGTTTTTTTCAATAGAAGATGAAGTAATGTGGTTCGATAGCAAAAATATTTACAACGGCAGAAACAGACAATTGCGTTTGTCAACCAGAGAGGGTGCTAAAGAGCACAACTTTATATGGTGTTTTAAATTCATTAAAATTTGCTACTATCTATATGTTATCATTGTCGGGTAGGAGTTGCTGTGGAGTAGTGGTGGGCAGCTTTGACCTCTCAACCAAAAGATCAAGGCTAGTTTCCCTGGGCAGGACACTAATATCCAGATTGCCCCTTCAGCCTCTTGTGCCCATCCCGAGCATGGTTGCGTCAAAAAGGGCATCTGACATAAAACCTGCCATGCCAAATCAGTAGGTGGACACAATGATCCATTGTGGTGACCCCTACAAAGGGAAAAGCTGAATAAGTGTCTTGCTTGCGATGTCTTATCTGTGTTTACAATGTTAAACTGGGATCTCAGCTTTCAGGTATAAAGTAAACCTTTTCAATAAAACTTAAAATCCCTAATTTGAAGCTCAGTGTGTACTAATCTAAATTTAAAAAAAGAAACATTTCTTTTCTTATTTGTTTTATATATGCCATACTGTACAGCTGGAGTGGTTATTTTTCTCACTTCATATTTTCATCCAATATGAGTGATTTATTGACCCTTTAAAAAGTCTTTAAATTTGAGTTTGAGGCAATTCATAAAATTAAATACCAGTTACAAATACAGTTACTTAAAAGTAAATTTTGATGTCTCAAATTTTTTCCATGTAATGTCATATTATGTTTTTTTTTTGTTTTGTTTTTTTGGAGGCTGAGAAATCCTAGTGGACAGCTTTTAGGTTTTAGAAAGCTGTTTTAAAAACCCCAGAGTTCATTGTGGGTTAAGCTGAATAGTCTGATGGCTGCTACAGTGTGGTGTAGTTTTGCCAGAGGGCATTGATGTGGTGGACAGTTATTCATTTTTACTGCATACAATGTTTATATTTATCACTGGGAATTGTTTTTTTCCCCTCTGGGTTACAACAAGGGTTGTGATCTTCCCGTGAAGACCACATATTTTATAGCAACAGCTTCTTTCTAACCGTTTTCATTCTACCAACCACATGAAATAGGTGGAAAAAACCCCAATAATGTCTTGATTAAACTTCAGTTAAACAAGCCCATGATTGTATGTTTACATTTTAGTTTGCACCTTGCTCTAAATTCATCACTCTATGTCAACAGACATAAGAGGAACACAGCCGGATCCACAGTGTGGGTTGGGATTTTCCCCTACTAAACCTAACCCCAGCTGACAGCAGCAGCATGGGGCAGAGACACACTGCTCAGAGGTCAGTTTCTGCACAGCTCTGGCTTGCACCTGAACTCCTTCCCAAACCCACCCCGAGAAAGACCCACCATAAAACACACAAGATAACACACACGCAGGGCCTGAGTGGTATACTCTGCTTCTGAAACATATGAGTGACCCTGACACATGACAAACACATTTCAGCCTTGCTCTGGGATATTTGTGTGGGCTGGTGGTGGCGTGAGGGGAGATCTGGTTGAATGCCTTGCTTGATCTTGATTGGGGTAGACTTTAGTGCTCTGTATCCCTGCCGCTTATATTTAGCACGCTGGGAAATCCAATGATATTTATTCTCACAGGCTCTCTCAGAACAGAACTCCTGGAGTAGTGCCAGTGATGTCAGTGATTGTTGTTAATTGGGTCAGGCTGTCTGGTAGCATCTCCATCCACCCACTCACATGACTACTGTAGGCAGGAAGTGCAAAGGTAGAAAGCACTTCCTGCCGACAGTGCTGTACAACACTCCTACCCTCAGGCGGCAGTGTTGTACAGGCTTTGTCACAGCCGGCGGTTCTCAGCTGTAAAGCAGAGTTTGGAGTACACAGCAGCACGATGTTATTCCAGTACAGTAAAGCCTGAAGATATTGCAGTGTGATCACTCTTATAGGGCAATGGTTACAGCCTGAACTGAACTTACTGAGTGTTTTTTTAATTTGGAAACAATGTTTAATTATGATAATAAAGATGCTGGATTCTTCTGATGTGCATTTGACATAATTCTGTAAAAATGTAGATTGCAAAATAAAAAATGTACATATATATGTGTGTGTGTGCGTGTGTATATAATTGTTGGCAATTTGGGAAATGCATTCAAGAGAAGTAAGTCATCGCAAGAAAGCACATAAGAATGTTCCCTCAAACTGAAATGTCCTTCGTGAAAAGAATATCAAGAAAAATGAACATCAGAGCACACAGCAATGTTTAATAGTGACTGTAGGAGCACTTCTACTCTCACAATGCAAAAGTAACTCAAGGTATTAGAAATAAAAACAGCTGTGCAGCTTCAAGAAAACCACTTATCAGTGAGGCTTACCGGGAAAAAAAGTATTCACGTTTATATGGAGCATACAGATTGGACTTTGCAGCAACAGAAAAAGGTCATGCGGTCATATGAGTCCAGATTTACTCCGTTCCAAAGTGCTGGGTGCGTTGGGGTAAGGAGAGATGAAGTGATGTACCCATTATACCTAATACCTACATTGCAATTTTGTGGAGACATTGTTATGACCTGTGGTTGCTTCAGTTGGTCGTATCTCAGATAAGCAAGATGTGCTCAAAATATTAAGCACTTATTGATTTTACTCAGTTGAAATATTTGATATATCTTCTAAGTTCTATTGGGAATTAAATAAGGGTTAATGAGATTTTGTAAATCATTGCATCCTGTTTTCTTTTACATTTTACCCAGTAATCCAACTTATATGATAAGAAGCACTGTGGCAGAGTAATAACCTATAAAAGTATAAAGACACTGAATGTAAATTCAAACCATTTACCACGGCTGCTCAGAACTGTTGAGTCTTTCTGAGCATTTACTTAAATTTTCTGAGAACTGAGCTCAGTGAACTGGAATATCCCATTTAGAAGAAAAGTAATTAGCTGGAAGATTTTATTGTTCATTTTGTTTTTTAATTTCACAGATGTGTTAATCTCCCCTTGAATCTTCCTATCTCCCTGCTGCAGATTTTGTTAAACCACTCTAATGGAGCTGTTTGGTTGTATAATTAATGTCCTTTTGTATCTCCTTTACACTTTTACTCTATAAGAAAGTGAGTGACTTGTTTTAAGTGTCCTAAATACTAAACTACAATGCAAGCAGATAAAAATAAAAGTGTGCCTGGAGCTGCGTAAGCAGACTAAATGAACAGGTTTTATTCCTCTGAGCTTTGACGAGACCATCAGCAATCTGAACCACAAGCATGCCTTAAATGCTTACTTAAGGAGTGCTTTATTCAGCACAATGCCTATGGTTGGAGCTGAAGAAAATTCACAGCCATTAAATTAAACACAGTGCTGCAACCTGTAATAGAGAGCAGGCGAAAGAAAGCCACTCTATTAGCACTTCTAAAAAACATGCATAGAAAATGAGGTTGGATAATTACTAGCAGGTCAGTGAGTGATGGAAACCAAAAAGCAGCGATGACAAATTCCCCAGCCTTACGTTCAGCATTTGTAATCGAAAGTCAAGTATTCTTCTTAGTAAAACAACAGGCTGGCTACACACAAACCTAACAACTATTGTGAAAAAGCTGGGGAGGTAACTGCTGTAACAGAGGCCAAGGAAAAGAGAGACAAAGCACAGTGGAAAGATGATTAATACGTTAACTGAAGACGACGTGGGGATTTTACTGCTTATTGGCAGTAAAAGCCCCACGTTAACCGATTGCTATGGATTTTCTCAAGCTTTACAAAGAGGATCTGCTACAGATTTTGTTAAACCACTCTAATGGAGCTGATGTGGTGGCCAATGTGTCCGTCCTAGACACCAGTGATGCACGTGTGAGAGCTCGTGAAGGTTAATGTGTGTATTTGTGTATACGCTCGGTGAGTGGGGAGAGAGGCTGGCAATAGAAGACACAGCCACTTGACGTTCAAAGAGAAGAGATCAAAGGACAGCCCTTACTTGGTCTCCTTCCTCAGGATTAAAAAGATCATCAATAATAATGGGCTGGAGCAGCACAGCATTGAAGCGAAGAAGAGCGCGAGCGGAAGCTGATAGGTTTTTCTTGCCTCCTTGTGTGTATGTGTGATATTTTGTTGGTTTGCAGTGGGGACAAATAGGAGCAGAAGCCATAAATGTGGGCTGTTTTTTTTTTTTTTTCTTTTGGAACTGGTGCTGGAACCTGCCTTTAGAAATGCCGTGCAATATTTACCACAGCAACATCTTCACTTCTCACTTTGGGCTCCCTGCTGATTTACCCTGAAACGTACAGTATGCTGTGTGCAAGTGTGTATGTGTGTTTGCATGGTGTGAATGTTTCTCCTGAATCATGGAACAACAGCAATAAGCAAAGCTGTAAAAGCTGTGAAGGTTTACTTGCCAGGAAGGAAATGACTGTGTTCCCAAGTTATCATATAGAGGTATGCAAGGGCAGAGAAACCGATGAATTTCAAATGCCTGCAATGAATTATATAACATTATGTAATGCGAACTGTTCCAGCTTGTACTTTCTTGTACTTGGACTAAAGATTTTGTCCTCTGAAAGTTCTGCATCTGTGTTTGAATGGTGAGTGCCAAAAAGCTAGAACTTCAAAAAAAGCATGTCTATGATGATGTCACATCTCCATTATGTGTACATGCTACAGTAGGTCTACAACATGTTGGGTAAAAGCTGAGAATGCATTTTACTCAAATCTTCAGCACTTGACAATGTTTTATATGTATCATATAGTACCAGAAAATCTCTCTGACTAGCAACTCCCATTCCTATCCAATAAATTTCTTGTGGTCCCAATCCCAAAAGGGAACAATTTTTACATCAATGAATATTAAACAACAACAACAACAAAAGCCTGCTACGACTGAGCTTCAGACTTATGACAGAAGAGCAATGACAAAGCCCAAAAACATGGCGTTGCAACAAATGTATACAAATACCACACCTTTAAGTGCTAATGTTAGAGGTGGATGCTCACCCTGATTCCTTCAGAATTTTCCTTCATTCACACCCTTCGTGCACGGCTCATCAGTCCCAAGCATAAACACTACAAAGCAATTACTATTTTCACACATTGCAGTCAATACATGCATTTTAAATCACTTTTTTCTTTTTAGTTAAAACTCTTTTGATGAGGAGGAGGAGGGTGTAACTGGAGGAGCCATGGATGTTCCATGTTATTGTTTTCTTTTGCTCGGAAATATATCATTTATCAAGTTACTTGTACAAAAAACATATATCATATATTTACTAAAGATGTGTATTTCTCAAATCCTGTTAATTGTATTTCATGTAGACCCCTTCCAGCAATAGAACAAACATCAATAATTAAAAATTAATACTGAGATTAAATATTCACCTTCATTTTTGACCCTAACATTCCTTATTTAACGAGGGTGTTAATTAAGGCTTAGAAGTGTTTATTAAAGCAGTGACTCTCAGCCTGGGGGGTCGGAACCCGAGGTTTAATTGTGAGATAATTTGTAGAGGTTGCCAGATGTTTGTGTTTAAAAAAAACAAATGTAATGGTTTTTACTTACATCACCTGAACCAGCGATATATATTTACTTTTTAAAATGTTTAATTTAATGTGTTTGCTAATGTCAAAATGTGTGTGAAAATCCCTGATTGGAGGTGATGAGTCACAGCCAGTAACTTGGGGAGGGGGTCATGATTCGAAAAGACTGAGAACAGCTGGATTAAAGGACAGGGCATCACCTCTACACCATCTGTATTTAGCAGACTTTCACATGCTGCACCGGCGTGCATTAAAATTGTGGAGGCCAAGAAAAGCAAAATGTAGTCACACTGAGTTGTTCCCGGTCTCTTTCTTTCACTTTCCATTCATAGCCTCCCCCGGGGAGCAGAAAAAAGAGAGTTAGCTAATTAATTACAGTGACGGACGACTCGGCAGTGAAGATCTAAGGAAGTGATGAATGTGCAGTAGTACAACCATGACAGTAATATGAAGCAATCCTCTGCCTCGAGTATCAACCAGAGAGAATTGCTCTCTACATTGCCTTGTGATAGATAACTCAGACCCAGTCTCCCTGTCTTGTATGTTTGCATTTCAGTTGCTAATTCGGATGTGCAATTTGGTTGGCGGAAAATGAAGACAGCAAATCAGGTAGGCCACAACACTGACAAGTAATCAGGGGGTTGCTCTCAGTTGGGAGGAGTACCATAACCACCAGTGGACCACCAGTGACCCACAACAAACTAAAATCCTGCCTTCATCTGCCCATCATTTGACATACGAGGGTGGTAAAAATGGATCTCCACCTAATAGAAGCTCAGAAGCAATACTGCTGACATGCATGCTTTTTATTTGACATGGTTTAAAAGGTGTTGTCTTTTTGTTACAGACAAAAGAGATGCATCTACAATGAGCACGAGAGACACTAGAGAAAAGAGAAACAGAGACCTCGTAACCTGCATCAGGTGTAGCAGCTGTGTAGCTTAAAAACCCGCTTTTATTCCTTGCAACACTTTGGCTGATAGATGGTCTTCATTAAATCTTGGTTTCTCTGGGGAAGGAGCTGTGAATTTCTGTCTTCATTTCATCAGTCTCCAACAGATCAATAACCACCACCACACAACAGAACATTCAGCTGAATTCTCCGATGACTTTAACTGCATTGTAAGCCTGCATGAATATCTTGAATAATAACAATGTAGGCTTCATCTTCATATTTTGTCTAATTTTATTAACCAATTAAGAAGGAAAGTAAAGTCCTGAAAGAAGCCATTCTAAAAAGCATTAAACAAGTGTTTGCTCAGAGTGAAACATTTTCCTCCATTTTCCTGATTTGCAGTGAATGTGTTTAACAAGCAGACTGTAAGTCTTGTCATTTAGGTCTGGGGAAATGCTGTCTCTAATTGACGTGATGCTTTAAAAGCCAGCGTCTGTCAGGTAACAGTGACTCGACAATCACAGTGTAAGGGAATGTTAGAATATGCAGAAGGAAACACAGAAGTGCCCAGTGTTGGATGCCAGCAGCACTCAGCATCAATACTGCATGCAGTGATGCTAGAAAGCCAAGCTCTCCAGACCAAGAGACACACAAGAGGGCTAAAACAAGACCCAGGAGTCACTAAGCTGTACAGCTCAGATAAGCTCTCAATGTGGGGAAAAACTGGATTCTGGATTCATCTTATTGTATCTGAGGAGAAAACTAGGTCAGAGGGATAATAATAAATTGGGCAGGGATGTGTATTCGCAAAGTATAAGTAGTCGATGGTTAGTAGGTCTTTTCTTTATAGAAAAATGTGAGGCTGGTTTCCACTAAATGTTTGATTTGATTACCATAAGTTTGCAGTAACTGCAGTATTTGTTCATTTATTTTTGCTTGGTTAATTCTGCTGCGCAATTTAAAGAACACTGGACATTTGCCACTGTCCTATTAATGTAGGTTATAATGGGCCAAGGCTTATGTACAGTCTGTTCGTGCATGGTCATGATTACATGAGTCTGTATGTGTTTAGGACCTTCCCACCAACCTGTGCTGCTCTGGATGGTTCTGACAGTTGTGTTGGTGCGCGGAGGAGAGTTGGTCCTCCTGTTGCTTGCTATGATGTGTCCCTCTTCTTCTTCCTGCGAGCAGCCTTTCTCTATGGCACGCACGTAGCTGTGGCTCCGCATACGGAAACAGCCGGGCATGGGCAGATCCAGGGCATCCACTGCCTGGGACTCCATCTCGCTGAACACCGACTCGCACACTGCCTCAATTTGCCCATTCACCTCAACTTCACTGACCTGCAAATGAGAGGAAAGGCAAAGATATCCAGCATGTGGACACAAACATCCACAGGAAAACATCCAGTCGCACAAACATGAAATGAAACTACGCAATCAATGTGCGAGACAGTGCCAAGTGGATTATATGTTACGGTGGAAAAAAGAATCAAATTGGTAGTTACTAAGCTACACCAATAATTATCACTCAGTAGGTGTTTATTTACAAATACAATCAATAGCAAATTTGGATGCCACAACAAACATCTATTATTTCCATATTTGCTGGAAAATAATCACACTGTACCTCTCTTCCTAAGAAGAAAAAATACAAAAACAGAAAAAAGCTCAACCATGTTATAAACACGCTTGTGAGAAACCTGGTAGTCGGTTTTCTCTCAAATCCTTTAAAATCTTAATGTAAATGAAGCGAAAATCATGTTCTCAGATTAACTGTACAAATCGGTGTTCTTCGGTGAAGAGTTACAGACTCAGCAAAGCCACTGAAGCACAGTACTGACATTTCATGTTAGATCAAATGCTTTCACTGCTTTTGTCTCCACCATGTCTTTTCAGACTTTAAGGTATAATTCACATGTTCTAGCCAAGGCGTGAAGAGGGGGGAGGGGGATCATTGCAAGATAAAACTTCAAAGAACAAGATGACAGGGTGACAGCCTACAAGTGTTGTTTTAATGGGTGAGAACAGGGAGTGTCAAAATGAGGACTAATGGGATTACATTTGTGATGTGCAGAAATCCAGCTCTGGTTCAAGACTTGTACCGTTTTTATACTAAAAGAGCTTTTTAAAACGTACATGCACATGCTAAAGCAAGTCAATCAAATCTTTTCACACCGGCAATTGCAGCGTCTTTAGCCTCGAGGCAGTGACGGCAACAATGAACACAGAACTGGAATTATGTTCGGTAGCTACTATGTGTAAGAGGGAAAACCTGTAAGCGGCAACAATATGAAAGAATATAGGTTGTGTTAGACCACATTAAGGGTGATACATTAAACACCTGTTAGAGTCTGCCAATGTTATGGGACGAAAGAAGTCACCCATGTCTTCCATGGTGCACCCTTATTTGAAATTAACATTTCAACATCATATTATCATCATCCAAGACAAAACAAATGCATGATGTGAAGTTGGACATGCGTAAACAAGGAGAAGCTGGACAGCTTTATTCTTATATGGGCCTGTGACATCACAGTACCATGTAAATTTGACTGACTCACTAAAAGACATCTTTTCAGAATGATGCAGGCACTCAAAAAGTGTCAAAAGTTGATGCTTTCAATTGATAGTCACTTCAGACACAAAAATATATGCTATTGGGCATTTAAAAAAAAGAAGAAGTTTTTATTGGTTTGTTTTTGAATCGGCTCCAGTGGTCTTTATTAAACGTGGCTGATCTATGCTTCTGTGTAAAAGCCTCCCTGTAGGAGGTGTGAACCCTACAGTGCAGGCTATAGGGTAGCCTGATGTGCACCTCTCTCTCCAAATGTAAATGTAAGGGTTGATTTGTTCTTCTTCATTTCTGAATTTCCAAACTCTACTTCTTCTTCGTTGTTTTCAATTCAGGTAAAACCGGAATTTGGCTGCAATGTTTGTAAAACCAACTAACGCTTAATGTTTATCAGCGCCAATTCACCTAAAATATACATGATTTGCTTCATTGCTATGTCTGAACTATATGTAGGAAGTAAATGACAGGAAGCTACAGCGCTGCAGAAAGAGACCTCACACTGCTGTTTCATGGTTGGTAGTGTAATTACAGAGCGACACAAACAGTAACGCAGAAAAAATAAATGCCAGAGATGGCGTAGGGGCTGTGCACATCTTACCTTTGTAGCTGTTTACATAGAAGCATAAATCAGGCCAAAGAGGAAACTGTCAAAGAGAGGGACAGGGGAGGCATGTAGCAAATGGCCAGGTAGTCAAACCTGGACCAGCTGCACAATTGTAGCTTTTGTATATGGCGCACCTGTTCAACTAAGTGAGCTATCCGGCATCCAAGATTTGTTATTTTTGACTCGACCACTGACAACAGCCCCACACAATGGACCTGAGATTGAGCTGTCTGTTTTCTAGAGGAGTAAAGAGTATGTGTCTCCATAAAGGAACGGTGAGCTCTTCATCCAGACAGGTTAGTGTGCAGCACCCTCATTTATAATAAGTGTATGCACCTTGGCGTCATGTTACTATGAATACCAATCAGAGCCGAAGCCAATGAATACCTGTGACCACAGCAGAGTCATTTGATGCACAACTAAATGCATATTAAACACATGCCTGCTGATAATACCTGCTAAATGTTAGCTGGTATTAGTGTGTTTTTATTTTTTTGACCAGAGAGACAGAAAAAAGCATAGTTAGGATTTGGTTATTCAAATGTAGATAGTCCTACGCTGGTTAAAGGATTCACCTGGAGTGAAACATGGAAACGAAAGCTTTGGGCTACGATGCTTCTCAGCCAAGAGGGTCTACAGTCTGACAAGAGTGAATATATTCTGTAGCGCTTGGAAAAAGGAGGAATCCTCAAATGTTAAGCTTCTTCTTTGTGTTTCATTTCACAATTTATGAAAACACATGCTAAAATGTGAGACTGAGATGCCAGGCCCACTGTGGCATTTTCCTCTGGGCCTCCTCTTTGCCAAGATTTGAAGGGATGTCACAAGGGTCCATCATTCATAATATTCAAAATGTTGAATACCCAAGGCAAAAAAGTAGCATAAGCTCCCTTGTCAATCCAAATGATGCAGGTTATGAAGCAGTCTTCAGAGCTATAGAAAGAGTATCTTTTCTATTTTTAGAAACCATGACAACTTAAGGCCTGTAACAGAAAGAGTGTTTCCTGACTAGTTCTTTAATATGTTCAACAACTCATGATACACAATTTTCCACTTGTCATGAAGACAAAGGAGGGGACTGGGGGCTGAGGACCTCATCTTTAGACTTTAGTCTGAATACTGATGTAGTATGTCTAGCTCTAGAAAACACTGCACAGGCATCTATAATAATACAAGAGATTTTTCATTGCTTCTTCACTTGCAATCCAATTTTTCTCCCACTGGGCAGTCACACTGGGGATAGGTTTTGAGGTACAAGGATTGTCGGGGCCAATGCCAGAGAGACACATGTCTCTGAAATGCCACTAACCTGGCTGATAGTGCTCATTGCTCTCATGTAGCTTTCGTTTCGGGAGCGGAATTTTGGCGAGGCCAACAGTCCTGCCGGGTCCAAGCTGTCCAGGCTCCTATTGATGGAAACCTCGCTCACTGCCCGCAGATAGCTGTGACTCCGGATCTGCAGCTTGGGTGAGTGTTCTGTGGAAATCCTGCCACAAGAGAAAACAAGAGAGAGGCGAAAAAAGAAGGGACACAAAAAGGAGAAAATGTCAAAGTAGAAAAATGGGTGGTGAATAAAATGCTGAAAAAACCCCAACGATATATGTAAAGGAGTAGAGCAAGAGTGGGACAGTTAATGCTATGAAAAGAAGGTAAGAAAAGATCTTTGCAACATACTTCACAACCAAAAGATGACCTAAAGATGTATATCAATCGAAAATTGCTTCAGGAAATGTCCTTATCTAATCAACCAGAGTAGTACTTCAGAGAAACACTCACAGCAGCTTAGGTAGCCTGCTCTTGAAGCACCTTGGAAGTACTTTCTAAAACACTTGGCTGTGAGGACACTTAAACACGTCAGGAAAGAGAAGTGTGTATGTGTGCCTGTAAGGTTAACTTAATTTACAAATGTTCACATTAAAACAGACAACATACAAAGAGACCTTGAGAAGGATACAAGCATGCACACATCCCGTCCCCACAGGAAGATGAATAGGTGTCTCATTAGCTCTCACCTGTCTCCAAAACAATCGCCCAGCATGCTTCACGCCTGTGTGCATGTGCATGTTTGTGTAAGTGAGTAGAAGCAACTGGATACAAGACAAACAACTTTTTAATCAGGGGGAAAAAAAAACAACAACAACTAAATTCTGACCCACTAATCCAACTCACAGGCGAAACCTTGCCAGCAAAGTAAGAGAAATGATGACACCACCAGATTGGATTCTTTAATCAGCTGTGAAAATTACAGGTGCAATATGTAATTTATTCTCACCCTGTTTCTCATTTTCAAGGTTATAAGAACAGTCACACTGAAACACACTGTACTTCACCTGTTCCCTGCCTCCAGGTCAGATCAGCTTTAATTATACATTTCCTCCTTAAAATAGAGACATCTACCACAGGAAAGCAAAATGCGTCAGCTATTCTTGGATAGAACCTTGGAAGATGTGGATGAAGAAGAGGTTCCTGATAAATTATGGAAAGAGTACAAGGATGTTTGTAAATCTCAAACATGCATTCATGCAGCTCAGCTGTCATTCTGGCTTTTTAACTTTGAGAAGAATCTGCTGCTTGCAACCTTTCGAAAAGCCAGTCTTTCTTTGACTAAACCAAAGGTTTCTGTCAGCTTATTCCAATAGCTCCAGGCTTTTAAATGTCCCATATTATCCTATTTTGAAGATTATTCATCCTGACAAAGTATTGCAATTAATGAATTTGACAGACCATGACTCACCCACACACACGGTTTTCTAGATCATGAAGCCCCTTTTCTCATTTGTTTACTGTGCCTATTAGAATGCCTTCCTCGACCCCCAGCCTCACCTCTGACATCCCAGCTCTTCCATTATTAGTCACTTGAGCCAATCAAACATGGAATATATCAGGGCTGCAGGGCACATGCAGTTGTTCAGCAGGCCTCCCTCATGTGCACGACTTAGGAGCCAAAAAAAAAACAACAACTAAAAAACCACCCTGCGTTCATAACAAATGCCACTATGTTCTCTTCTTTCAGGGGAGTCCTTTCATATTTTAGCAAGATAGTGCTCAACCACATACTGCATCCATCATAACAGCATGGCTTTGCAGGAGAAGAGTCCAGGTGCTGAACTGGTCAACTGTGGTTCAGATCTCAGTTCAGTTAAGTTTTTTTTTGACCATGGGGTTGTAAAAAAATAATTTCAGAAACAAACTATGTCCTGCACAATGACAAAGAATAACATCCTCTGATCTCATCATGACTGACACACAACATTGCTGTCAATTTTTAATACTATCTGCTGATCACATGCTCTGATGGTTAAAGTTTATTGAATAAATAAGTATTAATACTGAACTGCATTGCTTTTAAAGACAGCACCAGTGGCCATTAGAGATATTTTTCAGCAGAGCAAAATATAGCATGAGGTATATTCCAAACCATGGAAACTGGTGTGAATCATCTGCATCAACCACAAGTGACTGATGTGAGAATCGGTGATGTACAGAAGATCTTGTTGTGGTATCTAACTACATCATTAATCTTATTTTCCTGTTGGCTGATTACGAAACCGATGAAGTGTACAGTGGAATCTTAGGAGGCAGACCTCACCAATAATCAGCACCACTTGAGCATGGTTGGTCAGCGTATCCTTAGGTTTCTCTCTATGGAACAAATGTTGTTAATACGCATATATTCCTCTGCCAGTTAGGAATCAAAGCCCCAGCTTATGTACCCTGCATGTCCTGTAAACACTATCTTCCTCATCATTACATTTTGTCCTCCTGTCATCTTTTCTGTAATTCTACTTCCACATTTTGCTTTTATTTCTTTCAGTCTTCCCTTTTTTTGTCTTTTTCTTACTTTCTGGAAACAGCTTTAAAAAAGCACAATGATTGAGGCTGGAGAGGTGGAAGGATGTTTGTTATTGGTGAGACAAAAAAGGGGATCTAGGCAGGGAGGCAAAAACAACAACAACAACAACAAAACACCACAGCTTGTTTGCATGCCTGACATAGAGAAATGCAAATGCATGCCTCACCTGTTTACCATCTATTTTAATAAATACTGTAGAAATGCCAGTATTGGATGAGTATGAACAAATAGCAAAACCTATCGATAGAAATAAAAGCAAGTAAAGGACAAAGTGGTCACAGATTGGGCTCCAAAACATATGGGACAACAAATCAGGATATTTACTTATTGTAGAGTAAAACAGACTTGAGTCAGCTGCCAAAGGCAGAAAGTGAAAGCAAGTTGTCAGCAGCTCCCAGCTCATCCTCTATCTCCAGTGTGCAGCACAGCAGTTTGGTTTGTTTCGCTGAGTTCCATCAAATAATGATGGCATTCCCGGTGCCGCACTAAAGTCATCAGTGGGCCCCAGCTGTGCCACTTGTACATATATAAGGATGCGTATTTGTACACCTGAGCAACCAGTAATAATGACTGACAGTGCTGGGAGTAACGTGTTAAAAAAGTAATCATATTACTGTATTATATTACTTTTTCCTGTAACGCAGTAATATAATGCACTACTATTAAAATACTGGTAATATTATACCTGTTACAATTTTAGTAATGCAGGTTACAATGTTTTTTCCCAAAATATTTCTTAAAAACATTTGAAATACCAGAAAATTACTTCCGGGGTAAATATCCACAATTGGCCACGTCAGTAGTGGAATTCAGAGGTGATGATTGCAGACATGGATTAGCCTACACCAGATCATGGATATACTCGCATTACTTTCATTTAGTCAGAGAACAGGACAAGAACGTAGTAGTCAAGTGAAATTTGTGTGCGACTCAGAGAGAACTCTACATCAGAAAATAGTGCTAATGACGTAAAAAAGCCATGCTTCCAATAAACTGAAAGAGAGCTGCCGGATCAGTGAAGAGAAAGACTGCCAATGACGAGAGTCCAGGCAAGGCAAAGCAATAAAAATTAAGTTTTTCTTGGTCTGTCATGTTGCTCCAACTATGACAATTGATAAGACTGGTGGCAGAGTTTATTGTAGAAGATATGCTGCTGCTGTCAACAGTAGAGTCACGCTTGTCAGCAAAATCCCTGTTAACACCAGAGATGAACAGGTAAGCTAACATCGGCCTAGAGGTTGTGATTTTTATCAGGTTATTTTTTTTTAATCATTGAAAATTGTGGCAAGCCCCACCGAGCCCTTGGCTTTAGGTCTAGCTATCAGCCTCCTGGATGGTTCCATCTTCCAAGCTCGGGTCCTCCAGAGGCCTGGGAGCCTGAGGGTTCTGCGCAGTATCTTAGCAGTTCCTAGGATTGCGCTCTTCTAGAGGGAGATCTCTGATGTTGTTCCCGGGATCTCCTGGAGTCACTCTGCCAGTTTGGAGGTTACTGCCCCGACAGCTCTGATCACCACTGACACTACTCCAGCCTACCTTCCAGATGTTTTCTATCTCCTCTTTCAACTCTTGGTACTTCTGGAGCTTCTCGTGTTCCTTTGTCTTGATGTTACTGTTGCTGGGAACTGCCATGTCTATCACCTCTGCCTGTTTCTGGAACTTGTCCACTACCACAATGCCCAGCTGATTGGCCATCACCAGTTTATCAGTCTGGATTTGGAAGTCCCACAGGATCTTTGCTCTTTCCATTCTCTACAACCCTTGGGGGTGTCTCCAGTATGGACTTTGGGACCTCCATCCCATACTCAGCACAGACGTTCCTGTACACTATACCTGCTACTTGGTTATAGCAGGTAGGATTTCATGATATCAACCACTGGTACATACTGTGTAAGAGTTTGTCCTTCCATGATGGTGCGTCATCCTCTTCCACATTGGGTTTCTCCTGCCTGAGACATTCAATTAGCAGTTCATCCCTGGGGGCCATCTTCTGGATTTATTCCCAGATGTTTGTTGTTTCACCCTGGATGATAGACTTCACACTCACCAGTCCGATGCCTCCCTATACTCAGATACCCACCAGTACTCAGATACCTACAGGGTATCTGAGTACTGGTGGGTATCTGAGTACTGGTAGGGCATACATGTTGATGACCTGGACTTTATCCCTCCCATTCATCTGACTCTTCAGGACCTGCTTTCCTCTCTGTAGGACTTGGTTGTGGCTGACTTCCTGGCAGTCTCTTGGATACCATCCAGACGCACTTATCTATCCCGAATATTACTGCTGTACTCCTCGTGAGATGGATCAGTGAGTCAGTGTCTCACTCAGTCTTGGCATGCAGCTTGATGTCATCCATGTAGAGAAGGTGGCTGATGATTGCTCCACTTTGGAACCAGTATCCATAGCTGCTCTTCTCAATGATCTGGCTGAGGTTCAGGCCTATGAGATTTGTTTGTTTGTTCTTGCAGTCTCAAGCGACTGTTCTGTCCACCAGTGGCTGGTGATCATTTTATGTTACATCTGACATTCACTACATTTTGCACATGCAATAGAATTCAATTTTTTAAGTTTTTATTGATGTCAAATATCATCTTCTTCATGGTCAAAGTTGTTGTTATTGTTACTGTTTGCACACATAACATTCAAACCTCAGCAGTACATGCCAGTTTCAGTGAAGGGGCAGATGAGTGGGATGAAGAATGTATAGAATAGGGACTGTCAATTAAAGAGAGAGAGAAAAAAATTCACATCTCAGCATAACTTTGAGGGGAGCAGCACAGTGCAAGATTATGTGTGAATGCAGTTGAAGCGCTTTACATTCTTTCTAACGTTACAGTCAAGGCTCTGAGTTTGTGTAGCTGTAGCTCCAAAATCAGAGGAGCGGGGAAACATACAACAATGACCCACCATTTTAGTTCCTTTACAAAAATCAAACAAAAGCCAGTGAGAACAAAAGTGCTGGGCACTTTTGATTGCAACGTAGCTTTAGGGATTATGGTAAGCAGGAAGATAACAAAATAATAAAAGATTTAAAAAAAAAAGATAATAGGAAGGATGTTCAGTTGCAAGCAGACTGCGCTAGTTATGTAGCAATGAGGCTGTTAATAAAGCAAGTCATTCTTATGTACTACTACCTACTAGCTACTGACCTGTGTACCTGTGACCTGCATACTATATCTTATAATATAATCCAGCACTACACCTGAAGGGGGTCACAGCAGCCATTTGAGCATAGTTGTTTTAAAATTGGGCTTTTACACATTGAAAACAACCACTGGACCAGTATACAGTACATGATGTATTATTAGTATCATTAGTACAATATGTGATTTCGACAACAGCCTGTTACGGTCTCGAACCCGACGCCCCTGCGGTCTGCTGCTGGAGTCCCCTGCCCATTGCGCCGTGGACGCCCTGTCACTTAGACACTCAGGCCTGCTTCAGAGCTTTTCCTCCCAGATGGCGAGCTGGCTGAGTGTGGACACTGCACACATGCATCCATTTACCAATCATCACCAGAGTCTTCAAGTACCTGGCCTTCCCTCCACTCCTCGCCAGATCTTCCCATAGAACTACCTGGCAAGTATAGCTGAGAACTACATTCTTGCTGTTCGTACAAGGTAGAGCATTATTTCAGCACTTTTGTCTGCAGTCTTTTTGATTGCTTGTTTTTTGCCTCACTCCAGATCTGCAGAGCCTGCCATCCACCGTTGCTACTGGGCTGGATCTTTGATTACTGACCTGCATACGCCTGGACTCTGGCTGCACTTCTGGACTCCCCTAAGTTATTTATATTGTTTGGACTATTAAAACCCCAAACCAGGCATTAACCTTTTTCTGGACTCCTGAGTGTTGCATCTGAGTTCAGAACACAACCCAGTCCTAACACAGCCTGTGTCTTTAAAGAGCAAAAATAAGAACACGATCTCCACTTTTTCAGTGAATCTGAAAAACCATTGAAGTGTTGAAGTATGATGCACCTCAGATTTAAAGAATAGTTTCCATCTTTGTCCAACTGTGCATTAAACAACTGAAGGACTCTAGTCAAAGCCAAAGGTTGAGACCCGTGATCGCTTATCCCTCAGACGCTGCATCAAGAACTGTCAATCCTCAATATTTGATACAACCACATGAACAAGGATTATTGAGAGAAACCAAATAAGGACCTATGAACATTCATAAATGGCACTTAAACGTTCACTGTACAAAAAAAAAAGCGAGCCTTATGTTAACCTTGTTCAGAGGCATGATTTAGTTGCTCTGAAGTTCAGAAAATGAGATACAGAGTGAGAAAGAAAAGTATGAGAATCATTCAATGGACTGCTGGGTAGATAAGAAAGAAAGCTGACCTTAATGTCACAAGCAACTACAAAGAGTGCAACTATCTTGGTAAAAAATTGGGTTTGTGATGATGGCAAAAAAGGAGAATAATCATTACTGACCAAAAGACATAAAAAGATTAAATGAAGTTATGCTTTTAATCTGGCTATTTTTATTAGCCTGGTAGAATTTTAACATATGAAAGATATTTTAAGTTGTGAATGTTGCATGAAAGGGTTTGTGTGAATGCTAGATTACAGATTCTTATTCAGAGGGTGATGCAGACAGTATCTCTCCCTAATGTTAAGGATGGAAAAATGCTTGATGTTAATGAAGAACCAATCCTCAATAGGTGATATAAGCAAGGAATTGCTGAGGGAAACCTTGGTCAGGAACCACAAGAGAGAGCAGGATTAACAAATGCAGCTATAAACTACTGTACCAATAAATAAATAAATAAATAAATAGAAGAAGGAGGGGAAGAAGAAGAAGAAGCAATGGTATGGGTTTGTATCAGTAAACATTGTAATTTACAATTAATATAGAAAAATTCAGTTGGATTTTAGACGAGACAGTTTTTATCTCTGCATTTTTCAGATAAAACTATGCAAAATAACATTCTATAGACATTGTAAATGGATAATTAAACAAACAAAAAAAGAAAACAGTGACGACCCACATTCTGAAAGAACACCTCAAGATATCTTTACATGAAAAATACTAAGTAAATAAGTGCTTCATTGCTTTTGCCTTTCGATGCATGTGAATGCATAAGAAACGACGGCTGACAAGCAGGAAAGGAGAAATCTCCTGGGCTAAGTGCTCCTTTTGGTAATCCCTTTTTTTTGTTAAATTTCCCTGAGGTCCTCGCCATTGCACATATGTATCTAGTTGTATGCAGTTTGGTAAATGGAAAACATCAGCCTGGGCTTTAGCATTTTTTGATGACAACTGAAAAAAATGGAAAGTAACGGTTTAATTCTGAGTCCACACTCACTTGAGTGTGGTCATCTCAGTGAGAGACGGCTGCGTGGCCTTCAGGTAGCTGGCTCGTCGCGCTTGGACCTTGGGTGATGGTTTTGGACTGCAGTCTGAGTCACCACTATCTTCCTCTGCCATGGCCTTGATGTAGCTGCCACTGCGCATTCGCCTGCATGGAATCTCATCATCCTTCCCCAGTGGTGAAAAACCACTCCAGTCATCCTGAGGTACCTGTAGAGATGAGGTGAGATTAGTTTAAGATGGAATGAACACATTTCATTCTCCACATTTGGAAGCACCTCTGGATGGATATAACAGGACCACATAAATAACAAACAAACAAAAAAAAACAATGGTCTGATGTATGATCTATGCATATAGCTCACTTTAAAAGATTTGTTACAGCACGTATTAGTGCAAGGACTGCCTTCATCGTACCAAAAGCTTCACTGCGCCGGTGGCTTTCTTTTGCCTCTCCTGCGATGCAAGCTGCATATCAACTGTGGGGAATTTAAATGTTTTGACAAAATGTGGCAGTAACCTGGCTTCTGTCCGCTCTCCTTACTTTTCACACACACTAACGAACGTAAAAATAAAAGGAGGCAATGCTATTTTCTAGCCCCGATCTAAAAGAGAGAGGGAGTCAAGCAGACATGGAGAGAGAGGGGAAAACAAAGGGGGGTTTGTTCAGCAGAACCTCTGCAGTCCCAACGCGAGTGGCTGTTAGGGCACCAGCTCCGAAGTGAAAGAAATTAGATACAGAGCAAGTAAAAAGTGCATGAGAATCATTCAGAGATCTACTGTGTAGCTAGGAGACCAAGCTGGCCTTGAAGTCATGGGCGACTACAAAGGCTGTTGGTAAAAGACTAGACTTCCGATGACGTCAAAAGAAGTGAATTGAATTGTTGCCACTGATTAAGAGTCATTATAAATTAAATTAAGTTATGCTTTAATCTGGCTATCTTCTGCTTTTGAGTAGAATTCTATACATAAAAGACATTGAGATAAAATCCTGCAACCTACAATTTACACCAACCCTATCATGCAACGTTTACATCTTCCAGAGGCTGATGCAGTGAGCACCTTTTCTAAATTAAAGGATGAAAAAGTCAATTTTGTCAGGTTCACTCAAAGTCTCACTTTTTTCTGAAAGAAATATTTTAACTCATTCAGTTCTCAAGGATGTTTAAATGTATGACCATACAGGACTTTATGTTCCTTACTCTTGCTCTTTTCACTTTTTGTTAAAGTATTTTTTGTTATGGTATTTTAGACTCCATTATAGCCATTTTCTTTCTCCATTGTCCTTTTAAGACTTTTATATACAGCTAACCCCAGTGTGATTGAACCCACTTTTATCTTTTTCAAAACAGAAAAATGTACACCATATTGACTGGCTGTGACAAAGACCTACACACAATCTCTAAAAAAATAGTTCTGCTATGAGCACCACAAACAGGGTCTATAGGCTGCAACTGGACAATGTAACAAATTGCTAAGTAGTCTGTCCTGTGACCTTTGGCATACTGTACAGCCAACATGTAATGGCATAAACATAAATACATGATGAGAGTGATAATCAAAAGAGTGAAAGGGGATACTGTGTCTTTGAAAAATCTTTCTTATTAACACACACAAAAACAACTATATATATGCAGAAAAATGTAAGCATTGGAGAAGCAGCTGGCAGCTGGTAGATTGTGCCTGATGTGCTCGAGGGATGATGAAGCTGACATACCTGTAGGAAATGACATGTACGTCCCTGCTCAGCTTTCACAAGAGCTTTATCCAGGTTGACCGAGGCCTTCTGGTAGACCTCTCTTGCTCTGCTTACAGTCAGAGTAGAAGACCATGAGCTCTTCTTAAGCTGAACTGGGCCATCAAGTGTACCCATCAGCGGAAGTCCTCCGCTGCTGCCACTGGAGCATGTTGAGCACTTTACATCGTTGTTGCTGCGTGATGTTTTAAGAGACTGGGCGCTGATGGTGTTGTACGACTCCATGAAATACTGTGACTGGGATTTGTCCGGGTGGCGTCCCATAGTCATGACCCCAGAGGGCATAGTTCCACTATTGCTCCCCTGTTGGTGATGGTAGAGGCACACCTCCCGGTCGAGGGTGTCATCTGAGCTCCAATAGCCTGATATGGCAGTGCGCATCTTGGGCTCTGACTTGGACCGGTCTTTGCTCTTACTTCGCTTACTGTGCTTTAGGGTACCAGAGCACGAGGGAGGATCATCGGGACTCGATTTGCTGCCATTCACCCTCCCACTCCCTCCTCCACCAGACCCCGACGGCCCCTCCAGAGAGTGAGATTTAGTGAAAAGCTTCTGGACGGAGTGAACAAGGTGGCGAATTCGACCTGGGCTGTCACTCCGCTGGTGCTCCACAGCGGTACGCTTGTACTGCAGTGTGTGATAACCTTCACGCTGCACAGGTGCCTGGCTGTCAAAGTGTTCCAGCAAGTTAGAGGGGATGCGGTTGTTGTTTCCTCCACTTCCCTTGCTGCTCCCTGTCGGCCCGGTGTAAGGCACCAAAGCGCCACACTCCTCCTTCAGCTCATGGTGGGAGCTGTAATGTCTGCGAGGGAAGGTGCAGCTCGCCAGATCAGGATAGGCATTGCACTCAGACTGATAGAAGTTCCGCTGGGTGTAGCAGGGGTGGTCCGAAGGATGAGCCTCTCCTGTGTTGTGAAAGTAGGACCGACGGTCCGAGTGTCCCAAGGTCATAGAGTCATAAGAGGGGTCGCAGGTAACTGTGTGGTGACTGCGGCTGGTGGACAGGCCCTTCATTGTCATCGTGACCAGGTCAATGTGCACATCCAACTATAGCCGCAGAAAGTCCGCACAGGCCCCAAAGGTGGTTCTGAAAGACAACACACACACACACACACACACACACACACACACACACACACACACACACAGACACACACACACACGGCAATAGGGTACAAGAGACAAACATTGAGAGAGACAAAGAAAAAGAAAATTAAAACTTGAGACATTTTCACAAATTCAAAGCACATTTTACTCTCTTTAGTTTGAATAAGATGCTTTTTGGCAGTCCTCCATAGATGAGAGACGTTGTTTTTGGCATGACTTGAAGCCCTTCTTTTCTTTCAGTCTTTTATCTTTGTCCTTCGAAATTTTGAAGGGAAGATCTCTAAATATAGATGCCACATGGCCTGTTGCCCTTGATGCTCTTCAGGCTTCCTTGCACATTTTAGTGTTTTGGTGGAATAGAGAAATTGACAAGAGATCGAACAGAAAACAGAGAGATGAAACAAGAAAGGGTATCATGAAGAGTGCAAATCTATTTCCAGCTCTATTGTGTGCTATATTTGTTCAAAGATTAAGAGTAAAATGAAGCAACACAGCAACTAATCACAAAATACAACAAACTGAGGGTGGGATGCATAAACATAAACTCAACTAAGTCTCCCTAAAAACCTGTAATAGATGCACTTGTCTAATATTGTTAGATATTAACATGGTTTGCCAGCGATATTTAGGTGACTTGAGGTTAACCTTCAGTGCATTCATTTGCAGATAATCCTAATCATGGTATTTTTTCCCATAGACCCAAATCCAACATGAGTGACATATAAAATAAATTGTACAACGTTTCTGGAGTGGATCATTCAATCTGCCATTAGACAAAGTTGGCTAGAAGAACTGGGAAAACTGTGACATCACCCACTGATTTTTTGAAGTGTGCTATTGAAGCCTTGTTTTTCCTTTATTGCCCAGTGCCATGTTGCAAATGAATGGCCTGAAAGCTGGCTGGATTATGCTCACCTTTGTGCGGTTACCACAGATTAACTAATTTAGATTAATTAGCATGGCTTATGCTGACCTCTGATGTAAATTAATATTACCTTACATTGCAGCTAAAGAGATGACAGGCAGCCAGAACTATCAATGAAATAATACATCTGTAATTATTCATAACTTGTGGATTTTTTTAAAATTTTACTCACAGTTGTCATAGATGAGAAATCTACCAATAGAGACCAAAACCATCTTTGGAACCAGGCTGTAAATATATTAATTTATGATACAAATTTGGACAATCACTTTTGAGCTAGCCTCTAGTGGTCATTCAAGGAACTGCAATTTTTAATTTTAACTTTTGTGTTGAACTGAACTTCATACATGTATGTAGGTCCTTCATTGGCTCACAACAGCTGCCTGATGTCACTGACTTTCAATCCAGTGGTTTCACAGAACAGTGGATGAATGGATTAGATCAAAATGTGCTTTTACTTTTGCTCCAAAGTATACCTGCTCAGAGTGCACACATACAAATCGCCCAAAATACCCAAAAAAAACAACACATGAGCACAGCCTGATTGTATATTTTCCCTCTCTACATTTGGTTCTTCTAGAGACAAACTAATTGGCAAGCAAAACCCAGCAGACAGCTTCTGGGCAGGGAGAGGAAGCGGCAACAAATGATATTTCCCTCACATGGTGACATGAAAACAGTTGCATCCATAAGTGCCCTTAAACTGCTTTCCTTGCCCTTCTGGGGATGTGGCTGGCTGTTTGCTGAATCCACACTGTTTCCAATGGACTGGAGATGAAGCTAACAAGATAATAATAAGAGCCCACGCACCCCAGTGCAGCACAGAGACAACGGTGTGGCCGAGCCTCAGTGTGCAATTAATTACTACGATTTACGGAGCAGCACATGAGCCACTGTGGTCGAAAACAAAACAAAACAAAACAAAATAAAACATAATGTGAAAGCCAGAGCGTCAAGTCACATCATTACACAACCAAAGGACATTGTGTGGTCAAAAGCTAGATATAGTAATGTGCATGAATATAAAGTGAGCAGCATTTAATATTTTCTTGGACTGCTGGAATAAGTGAAAAACTGTGGAAATTATTCATGTAATTTCATTGTCCCCACAAAAGGAGAGGATTAAGTCTCTCAGGGGAAAGGATTAAGCTAATATATTAGACTACTATTTGACAGTAAAAGTGAAAACATAGTGGTCACTCTTCACCTCCACTGGCAATACCTCCACACAAATAAACTCACATGAACAGAACGCTACATATCACAGAGGCGTGCACGGTGTCCGCTTCTTGCTGAGCTCTTAAAATGCAGGCTGTGCTCAACTAAAGGTATTCATTGCTGTTGACAGTGATCCCTTCTGCTGGCCACTGAAGCACAGAATGTGACCTAAATAAAAGGCCCTCGCAGTGATCCACAGCAGTGTGCTTTGTGGCACAGCTGTCTGCAGCGCTGCACCAAAGCTGAAAAGCTGAAGTTGGGTCATGTGAGCTATCTTCCGGGGGGCAACTTATACACATAAACATAAGAACAAAAAATAAAAAGACACAAATAGAGTGTGCCTGACGGGCTACGCCTTCATTCTGATGGATCAGCCATCATATCTGACTGACCCAACCTAACTTGTCCCACCTCAGAACTCTGAAGTAGCAGTAAAAAATTTCTCTCAAGACACTGAAGTCATTTCAAAAATAATGTTCAAATCAACTACACTATGTCCTCCTTTACAACATTTCATTTCTACACAGAATAAAACGATAATGATATTAACTTTTACGAAGCTTTTAAAACCACTGGTTAATGATTTTATTAACGGAAGCCAGCCGACTAATTAAGCTGAAGCTCAGAGCAGAAGATAATTAAAGTGTCATTAACTGACTTTTTAAAGAACGTATAACTTTTTTTTTTCTTCAAAGGTTGATACAATTTCCTGAGGTATTAATGAAATGTCTAAGAGATTCTTTGTTCAGAAATAATCCAGACATACAGAACAAAAGCTCGCTTTTCAGCCACGTCTTTACCGCTTTGTTTTATCACAACTGATGTTAAGAGTTAGTCAGTCACCTACTCAACTAATATTCCTTGGTGTGTGGCTTTTTTTTTTTTTTTTAACGCAACATTGAGCTAACTGCTTCTAAAGTACAGCAAATGCAGCAACATGCAAAACTGGGTGTGAATAAAAGACTGGAAAGCAAGATAAGTCAAATTTGAACGTAGATCTGTGATGTCACTGAATGATTCATTTTATTGGTGGACCCAAAGAGACAAGGTTTTGACTTATTTTTACTTTGAAAACCTAAACATATTGCATCTCATTCACCAAATGTGAACAGAACAGATTTTAGACCACATGAATCACTGCACTTTTACACCTCCTCATATGGCGGTTCCTGGTTTATGCTGATTCATGAGCTTTGATCCATTGGAGTTCACTAACAGAGGTTAGTTCTGCAGAGGTACTCGCAGATTTAAGAATATTTCATGAATGAGATCCATTGTCGCCGCACAATGAGGGATTTTTAAAAACAAAATGCATATGTCACCTTTAAAGTTTTGCTTTATTGCAACATCCCTTTAAAAGGGGTTTGATAGCTACAGGATATCCGGACAAATCACTGAAGGGCTATATCACTATATAAAAACAATATTAAAACACCTTTTATTATGAACTTATAGATAATAGAAGTGATTATATAGTGAAATTCAACTTTTAAAAAAGTGGAATAAACAAAACAAGCCCATGCTCATTTATTGACTGGGGGCTCAGATGAGACAAATGGAAAATAGACTTTTCTTTTATCTTTTAACAGTAGAGAAACTGAATCGCAGCCTCACACCAGCCAAATCTATTCTTAATGTTCTCCACATCACCTTGAGCTCGGAGGCTCACAAAAGCAGGCAAATAAATGTGGTATGAAAATGCAGAGTAACACTGACTTATCGCTTAGCATCTTTCAAGGAAGTGGGGAAATCAATTTG
>JBAMYA010000013.1:10478531-10496426 GCA_037176975.1 Arrhamphus sclerolepis
TGTAGTACCATGTGTAATATGTCAATAAAAGCATGGAAATATGCTGATAATTGAAAGTTTCATGGAGTTGTCTGCTGGATTTAAAAAAAAAAAGTCTTTGTGAGAAACGAACCCATGCAAGCCTTCCTTGGAATCAAGCAGTTCCACATCTGAGACACTCTAACAATGTCACTAAATCAGTGTGTATTCTGCCGCTGGGAGTTTATAGCTCTGACAGTATTGGATTCAGAGATGAAAGAGCGTGGGTGGGGGATATGAAAGTAAATCATGGAGGATGGAAAGAAAGAAAGCTGGAGAATGAGAGACAAGCCGCTGCGGGCAGACATGTGTTGTTAAATGCTAGTTTGTAAAAGGGAAGCTTTGACGCAAGGGCATCAGGAATGGATCAAGATTGGAGCGTATATTAAGAGTTAAACTACCATAATGACGTGCATCCTGCACAAAAGTATATTTAATCATTGCACAGTTGAGAGGAGCTGAGCCACGGCACAGCAGACCACGTCTAATCCCTCTTTGTACCGATTTCTCTACACCTACTGCATACCTATTATCTCTGTGACGTCTTCATTTACCCTCTTGCATCCCAAACATTCAATTTGCTTTCATTGTTGCCCAGTTCAGTTTTCTGTGATTTGCAGAGAAAACTGGAGTAATTACATAAATGAGTAAGTTTCTGCACTTCATCCCTGAAGATGATGAGATGAGGTTGTGAGTTTAATTGTTGAAAATTGTCAAGATTAAGAAGCAGACTGACATAATGGCATAGAATATTAAAAAACAAAACAAAAAACAAAACAACTGTCTGTGAGTGCAAAATGATCTCACACATGTGGGATTTTCCATATTGAAAGCTAAACTAGCATGAAGTGTCTTATCAGGAGGATGGACAACCAGAACCAGTCAAAATGACATTTGGCACTCTTTAGCAGAGGATCATGAAAATCTGCTTCAGATATGAAAAGAGAGGAAGCGATTTCTTAATTGCAAGATTTGATGATGATGAAGGAAGAGTGTTGTTCCACTGATTCGGCTATTTTTGGCCCATCATCTCTCAGATCAAAGTAACGTCTGCTTGAAGCCCTTCAGCAAACTTGCTCTGTTTGGACTACTGTTTGTGATCAGTTCAACCAAGAAGCTCTTTCAAAATTACATTTTAACATGTTAACACTCATGCAATGGTGGAAGTTGAGGAAAGATCCTGATGTTAGCAGGTTCAAAGTCCAAACAAGGTCATTGAGGTCTGTATGGAATTTACAACCTCTGAAAAAGAAATATGCAAGCGAAAAAGAAGCACCAAAAACTACACTTCTTTGAATTCTTTTTAATCACTTACCTGCTTTACCTGCTCTACCATTTCAGGGTCACATGGGACATGAGAGGAGCCTATCGAAGCTGTCATTGAAGGAGAGGCATATACACCCTAGACAGGTTATAAGTTTCTCAAACCCTGTCCTCGCTTGTCTTTTCTTGCTGCAAGCCTAAGATGGAGAAATCAAAAATACCTAGAACAACTCCTCAAACGCGAGGCCTTCTGGATGACCCCCTGGGGAGGTTTTAGATGTATATCCCACTGAGAGAATAGACATCAGGGAAAACCCAGGAGATGCTGAAGTGTTTGTACCTCTCAAAGATGCTTTCTTAAAGACACTGCAGCCAAGATGGAGCAATCTCTGTCTATTTGCACAGATGACATTGTAACCTTCCAGATAAAAGTGGAACTATTGA
Organism: Arrhamphus sclerolepis; assembly: GCA_037176975.1. Lineage (NCBI taxonomy): Eukaryota > Metazoa > Chordata > Actinopteri > Beloniformes > Hemiramphidae > Arrhamphus > Arrhamphus sclerolepis. The sequence continues at coordinate 10,480,257 of JBAMYA010000013.1, forward strand.
TTAAAATGGTAGTAAAAATGGAAGTATAGGCCTTGATACAATAATAATTATTAATAATAATTATTGGTGTCTACAAGGGCGAGGATGGCTAGTAGAAAGGACCCATTGTACTCTCACTCCCAAGCCTAGATCCCCATGAAGGCAAGAGAGCTACAGTTAGTTAAGTTTGGAAATATAAAGGCCTGTTATATGACACTGAGGGAGTTTGGAGTCCTCCTTGTCTAACTCAGCTGTACATCATGCATGGAGGGGTCAAAAATGACTTCATATGTCCAAAAGAAGCCAAAATATTCATCACATTGATATCCTAACAAACAGAGATAAGAGTTTTAACTGCTCCTGGTGAGTTATACATAATACACACACAAGCAGTTCTAACGTCTCCTGCACAGTTTTTGTGTTTAAAAAGGCTGTAGACTTATCTGTACACATTTTATACCCATGAGAATACATCACTTCCCCATGAAAGAGCTGGAGGAGATGAGCGGGAAAAGGAAGGTTTTAGGAGCTCTGCTCATGCAGTTGTCCTTAAAATCTGGTCCAGGATGGATGGATAAATTATTAATTTTGTATTTAGAGTGGAATGACTGTAGATAAAGAAATACATTCTTTAACCTTCAAAGGCTCTTTGAAGTAAATAAAGAAATGTTCCATAGTGACAATCCCACCAATAAACTGACAAAATGAAATAAGAGGATTTTATGTTTTATATTAGCTTGAGAGCAGTGTGTTACTTTTTGCACAGCAGCGAAGCACAATAACAGCAGAATTGCTGATTGCAATTCTAGGTTGAAGTGACATGATGTGACTTAGGGGCTCTGCATTCTGAAAATCAAATTGAGTCCACCATCCCCTGGTGTGTCTGCTGGGTCCACCTTCACACTTCACTAACGGCACCCAGGGTTTGACTGACGGGAAGCTAGTAGCACTTAACAACCCTTCCAACACTGTGCACCTCCGGAGTTCTTAAAAAAAAAAGAAAATCCTATGTTTTGTGTCCAACCCTGATTTTTCTGTGATAATGCAGCACTGCAGTAAACAGCAGGGGTTAGCAGTCTCTATTGGAGTGAACTGATTATTTTGGCAGTCTATTACAGACCAAGATGGTTTTTCTTATGTGGGGATTTATCTCATACGGTAGCTTGTCTGTGTTAAAGAGGTGGGGATATGAGGGAGAGAGATTGGATTTGATACCTGTGAAACTTCAATCAAACCTCAAAATATGGTGTCTGGTGGTCAAAAAGTTTGAATCAGTTGCCTTACGTGCCTTATAGTGTTTTAACTCTTTATTCATGGCCCAGAGGTGCAAGACAAAACAACATTTTACAAACCAGAATAACATTTTTTTTTAAACAAAACAAAAACAAATCGACACCAACAAAACAGAGATTGCTACAAAAATATGAAACATAATATTTCATAAACTTTAAAAACACATGAAAAAAAACATTAAAAAAGGCAAAAATATAACAAAACACAACTATACTGGGCACCTTTTTAAAATGTAAATGAGAAGTCTTGTCAGTATTTTTCAATAAATTAATATACTGTGCATGTGACATGTCATAGAGTAACAAAAGATATTGTACCTTGTTATTCAATGATTCCACTTAACCCTGAACTGTCAAAAACAATACTATTAAGCTGCCTGAATATACATGATCTCATAATCTATGAAGTGCGTGCTCAGTTTGTTTTACTGTGATGATGTAGATTATTGTGGGGCTGTAGTTCTGGGAATCTAAAATTAATGCAATGCACAACCTCTGGTAAAATGATGGAATAACCACTCTTGATGAATGCTCAGTAAAAAAATATAGAAACAATAGCAATTGTTTTTGTTAGGTCAAACAGCGGAAAAAATATGTAATCACCCAATTCTGAAGAAAAGATTAACACTACCACTAGCACTTTGTTGCACCACCTCTGGCTTCTCTAAACGCTTGAATTCTCTGAGGCATGGACCAAACTATGAACACAGTGTTCTTCACCAATCCAGCTCCAACTTTCTCTGATTACAGTGACCAGATCAACCTTGCAGGTTGGACTCTTGTCATGGACCATTTTCTTCAATTTCCAGATTTTCATTTGGATTGAGGTTCAGAGTATTTTCAGGTCGTGCCACTGACTTTGTAAGTCTTTCTTGAAGGAATGTTTTCACACCTTTTGCTGCCTGGCAAAATACATTATCATCCTGAAAAATTGAGTTAACATATCACCAAACATCCTGCATGTTCTTTTTCAGTCAGTCATACATTTCCCTGGAACTGCACTAAAGTAAAGTTCCACCATCATCGCCTTGCCCAAATCAAACTGGTGATTCATCACTTGATATCACCTTCATCCTGCCAACCACAATCCATGAGTGCCTTTCTTTACTTGAACCTTGTGTTTTTGTGATGTATATCTTACGCTAATCTTCTCTCTTAGATTATTTATCCTATGACCAAGAAGAGATATTTATTTTTTGCAGATCCTGTAAGTCCAACCAGCCCTTCCAAGATTAGATTCCAACTTTCAAGATAAGAACAAGTACGCAGCGCATCCGTGTAGCTCAGGATGTGACAACTCAATGCTATAGAAAGCTGATGGTACTAAAGTTAAGTGACAGAAGTTTTGTGACCACGCACGGTACCGTAGCAACTATGCAAGAGTCCCCTCTACACAAAAGCATAAACGAGCTTCAAATTGTCATGTACTTACTAGATTGATAAACACAGGATAATTCACACACTTCATGTGGCTGGAGTGTGTGTGTGTGTGTGTTTGTGTTTATAGGTGGTTTGACTTGACAGTGAGTGAACAGGTTGAACTGAATGACTTTTACAGTGAAAGTGTGAGACTCTGCAGCCCTGTGCTAATCTATGTTATTAATTAGCCTGACTTTATATTCACTCTAATCAAATCCATGCAAACATTCTGAAATCTAACGATGGAGACCAAACAATGTTTTGAAACAGGTTGTAAACCTTTTTATTTCTGTTGGAAAGTTGAACGTTTTAGCATTTGGGTCAATGGAGATTGACTCCTGTTTAGAGTCAGCCCCTAGTGGTCAATCAAGGGACTTCAGTTTTAAGGAGCTCTGCATTAAACTCATTTTGGAAGTTTCTTCCACAGGAATGTTTGCTAATTTTAACTGAATGGTCACTTTTACAGCAGTGTTCAACATTTAGTCTCTTATTCGGTCACTCTTGTTTTGTCCTCTGTCCTGACTTTCTTGAGTCTCTTAGTCGCCTCTGCCAGGATGTCAGCTGCAGCTCTGTGAACTCGTTCCATAGAACAGTCATAAGGGACAATCGGGTTGAGTTGTCCAAAAGTACTTTCCTAAAAACAAACAAACTTTTCTAAGACCAATAACCTTTCATAACAACTGCAATGAAGTTGCAACCAGTCCAGGATGTACCCCTGCCTTTCACCTGAAGAGAACTGGGATACAATCAGCAGATCCCTCTAATTCTAAAATAAGAATAATCAGGTATAAATAACAGATGGATGAATTAACTGATGTAAAACACAGTTACAAAATCGATGAAGCAACATTTCAGAACACACAAAATTTTCCAAAAACACAAGTCAGAAAATTATGGTGTGTTTCAAATGAGTTACTTTTCGTAAGTATGTGGCATGAGGTTCTTCACTGATGTGTCATCGATGTAATCAACAGCATAGCATTAGCTTTGTAGAAAAAGGCAGAAGTGGGCATCTGTGGACTACTGGTTAAGGGCTTGGATCAGTGACTGGAGGATTGCTGGTTTTGCCAACAGTGCTTCCCCATGTCCAGAGGTGCCCTTGAGCAAGGCACCTGACAACCCCCAGGCGCTGCACTGCGGCAGCCCACTGCTCCAGGTGTAGCTTGGATGGTTTACACACACTGAAATATATTGGTTTGAATATTGGACTGGGCTGCATGGAGAAAAAAAAAAGGTTTTCCATTTTGTGTGTTCTTGTATCATTTTGAGATTTGAACCGGGAATCTTGCAGCTTTAAGGGACCACTGCAAACCATCATCTTAAGTCATCTTTTTACATTTTTCATTCTATATTCTGTCTTTATTGTATATTCTTAGCACATATTATTTTGTATACATTCTATTCTTGGCTGGAGGAACTGGTAATAAACTTGTTTTCTCCCAGGAAGGAATAACGTTTTTCTAAATGTGCTATGAGTCATATTTCAGGGTACAAACAAAGGACCTGCATAGTTGTTTTTTTGTTTTTTAGATGTGAGATGTGATGGATCTCCTGCTGGGGCTCTAGTTCATAGGAGGCACCTTTGGGTTGTATTTAATGATATGAACAAAAGCCCTATGCTGTGAATTCTTATGGGTTGAGAACACAGCAACATTTCAAATAACAATACTTTAAAAAAAAAAAAAAAAGTCAACAAAAAAAAAATATATACAAAACTAGAAAGAGAAACATTTCACATTACTATTATGTTCTGTGAAATTTCTACATGTTTATGTTTAGCTGTTGTGTCGTGTCTTATATATTGGGTTTTGTTTTGTGTTTTTTAACCCAATGGCCCCTGCAGGTCTCCAAGCAGACGTAAGGCGTAAACACGTCTTTCATATCTAAATCATACTTCTGGGACTGAGAGGGAGTCTTGATTACATTTAGAGGCTAATGTCCTCCACTCACACTCACCTTTATTGTCCTTTGCCATCCTCATTTGTAATCTAGTTGGCACAGCCACCACTATTGGTCATGGCAGTGTAATTGTGACATTAAGAGGCGCTTCGGTTCCAGAGGGATCCACAAATGTCGTGCACAAATACAGCGTGAAAGTCACATAGCCTGAGCTGTGGGAAGATAAACAGACCAAACACACAGAGCTTGTTAGTTATGGTATCTAATTACCACGTGGTTCATGTAGGACTGCCCAAATAGGCTGCAGAGAAGTGATGCCAGAGAAGCTGTTGGCATGTATAACCATTTTAGCGCTTTTCAAATACAGTATTTTTACTCTTCTTTGGATTAAGATTTTCAGACCGTAATCATTTTCTGTTCATTTGAATCGCTGTCAGTTCAAGGTACTTTCTTTTCTCACAGGCATCCAAAAATGTTGACAGTCTGCTAATCTTTAACAGTGTTTGGATGTGTGATGCAGAATTTGCTCTTGCCAAGGACTACATGAGTCAGAAAGTGAATCATAATGTATTACCAAAGTGACAGTGATCTTCAATAATACCCATCATGCACACATGCCTCATAATAGAAGTGATCATCAATGGCGGGCATGTAATTGGATACGATTTTGTTCATTAAATGATGAACAACCAACGAATTGGTCCTTGTTCTCTGCCAGCAGTGTGGGTCACAGCAATAAGTCATTCAACTTAAAAGAGTCATCCAGACTGAGTGTGGGATTATGACATCACAACTGAAGCCAAACATGTTATGCCTTTCAAGTCAACAGTAACGTTAAGTGTTTTGTTGTTGTTGTTGTTTTTAAGTATATTTAGCTTCATGTACAGAGAGGGTCTTGTTGACTTGAGGCTCATGAAGAACTGCATCGATGGAGAGGTTTTATATTCCTCTCAAATGTATCATATGTTGTGATTCACCTCCAGTAAGTGTACCTGCGTGTTCAGTTGAGCTGCATATGAGTGTCTGTGGGCTGAAGTCCAAAAAGCCTTTAATCCATGCTCTGCTGGAGGAACTCTTCATTAATTATTACAGACTGTTGAGAGGAATCCACCGTGAGGCAACATCTGGTGCAGGGTGAGGAAAATGGCAGGGCAGGGTCCCCCGTACCTGTCCACATGCAATATCTGGATGATACGTAGAACGAAACACACACACACACACACACACACACACAAAAGTTTGTTTTTAGGTGATTTTAAAAAAAAATGGAGTGTTAGAACGATGATACTTGTGGTAGTTTAGATTCCTCCAAAGTAGGGTTTTGAATCTCATGTTTCGTGCTTTTGCTTTTGTTCTATTGTATAAAATTAGTGAAAAAAGCCTTGAAAGATGAATCTAATGCTTAAACTATTTTTTTACATTTCTAATATTCAGGACTTGCATTTATATTGTTAAAATGTAGCCCTTGTCTTTTTAAAAATGTGGTTAATACTTTATATTCTATTATTGTCTGACTTTCTAGTCATTTGAATTGGTAAGCGATCCATCATTCGTAATTCAAGCTGTATTGTGCATTGACCCGCAGGTTCTGGTGCACATAATAAATAGCTTCAGTGTTTATATTTCAGTTCTCAAACATGATGAGATCAGCAGGTTACGGGATACAACGACTGTATTAGACACACATGGACAAATTATAGCTTGATAATATACCACAAGCTTGTTTTCTGAATAAATGTACTTTAATGAATAACCCAGAATCCACAAACCAGCAGTACTGATTCACTAAAATTTATTGTGCAAGTGTACTTGTGAAACTGATCAAGCGCTATGGTGATTTATTGATTTTTAAAAGGATACTAAAATCTTCTGGTGACCTGAACACATGTTCTCATTCAGTTGTCCAATGTTTGGCTCTTTGTCTATTCTAACAGAGAGAAAACGATGAGAACAAAATGCTTTTTAAACCTGGACTGTTTTGTCAACAAACTGAAAAGCTTATTAGAGATAGAGAGAAGCTGACTGAAATAAAACAAGTAGTTTAAATGCATTGAACTGTACATTCCCAAAGTGCTACAGGTGTTAGTGTGGCTCATCTTCCTCTCAGCCTTACACACTGCTATGGAACTGCTACATAAGCAGTTCACAGCATCGTGCAATGGTGCCACTGTGTGGAGGAAAGCTGCACACCAGAGCTGTACCAACACAGCTACATACAGGCATAATATCAAGGAGCTTATTGTTATCTTCTGCTCAGCAATGCAAATATAGACGTTAGTATAGGTAATGGAGCATTTAGACATTTAAAATCACATCTACACTGAATAAATGTCTATGTATGTAAAGATATTTGGGGAGTTATTGCTCATCTTGAATTGTGTTTTTGAGAAATTATGTAAACCACTTGAATTTCATGTTTTATTTCTTTTAAAGTGATTGGATTCAGTCTAAAAGACTGATAGTTGGTGCAATCCTGATGCCCAGCACGATGCTGCAGGTCATAAAATTTTCAGTTTTCCCAACATCAACCTCTGGCATCTACAACTTAGTCTTAGATGATTTTATTCCCTATAGACTTTAGACTTCCCTCCTTAACCTCCTGTCCCAGGAGTAACCTACTTTGTGTCTCACAGTGATCAAACTATGTCTTCTTCTTTTTCACAAGCTGGTCTTTACTCTTTACATTGTTTCTAACAACTAAACAGCGACCTGTTTATGACAGGGACTGATAAGAGATGTTCAGTGCATGGTCATAAAACATACGCACCATGACAGGTTATGATGGGTAATGTGTGGGTCAGTGTCTGTTACTAAACTCTGGACGCTCTGCTGCATTTATTGTTGAAGAGCAAGAAAACTAAAGAAATGCAAATGCAAAGATTGAAGGTTTTGTTGGCTTGAGACGCATTTGTTTTGGTTGTTTTCTGTTTTGTGGACTTTTCCATCGGACCTTCAACATGGTAAATCACAACCCAGTCCGAATTGTGCTCATGTTCGTTGGATTGTGTACTTTTTTCCCTGCAATCTCATTCAACTTCCTTTCGGGCTTTGGAGATAAATCAGGTGAATATTTATCTCTTTTTGAATTTTTTTTTTTTATACATAAATCAACTCATTTCATCATTTGAAATATTGGCAAATGGTGGTACAGAATGAATAACAAGCTCTCAATACAGGTGTCTTTAAACAGCGCACTGAGGATGTCACACGCAAGTACACAACTCCCATAACTCCAGCCCAGTGGGCTTTTGTTGTGTGGGATTTCTTGTATTTTTGGATTTTTGCCATGTTTATATACATGTTGGCTGGATTCTGCAGAAGGTAAGCACTGTTTGTCCTATTTTCATACATCAATGCTTTAAAGCTGCATCCCACTGCAGGAATGCCTCTGTATTTATTCATATTTATATATGATCCTTTTGTATTTTATTATTTCATGCACAAAATCAACCCCCCTTGTCAGGAAGTAATTTTGTTCTCCTCTTTGGAAATTTTACTTCATATGTAGCAGACTGCACAAACAAAAGGGCTGAGTATTTTTCCTCAGGCAAAGTTTGCTTGCTGTGGTGTGTTTTGCCTTCCTGATGTAAGTTATTATCCTTGCTCCCTGCAGGAATACTTATGAGTGGATATACACCACGCCTTCAGTGCTGCCATATGGATTTCATGTCACTGTGATCATCAACCTTTGCCTGAACATTACATGGTTATTTCTGTATGACAGAGAGTAAGTGCACAGGTTTCAAAATCAACACTATCAAGTGTATTGTTTTACTGTCATTCCTGATAGCTCATATGCTCATATGTCTGTTTGTCTGTGAACAGGTTGTTGCTGGCAATGCTTTTAACCTCAGCGACGATGACAGTCGCAAGTTACGCAATCCTTTTTTTCTCGTGCCACGGACTGAAGATCTACGGACCTTGTTTGTACAAATACCATAACCCAGACCTCTGGATCTTCAGAATATTGGTAAAGCCATAAACTTGTATTTGTGTGTTTTCTTTGAAGTTGTGACACACTTAAAGGGACAGAAGTGGAGCAAGTAAAAAATCTTGTAAATGTCAGCAATAAATTCACACAACCTGAAAGCAAACCTTTGGACAGGACAGCTTTGTGAGGATATGTTAAATACATGAAGTTTAATTTTAATGCTTCTAACTCATCATCATTATCATTATCTACATTATCTACATAGGTGCATGCTGGTCATTAGCCATATAGTCACACAAACCAGACAAACAAAGCTATTTCATCATGAAATTTCAAAACTGTTTCAGTAATGCTCAATTTCCTGTTGCATTCTGAAGACACACCCAAACTTTAAATAAGTCAACTGCTGATAAGATAGCTGATCCACCACCCATGATGGAGTTCCCTTCATCACCCTGAAGAATGAACGAGCAACAAAACACAAAGTCCCATTTGTCTGACCCATCCTGCAAACAACAGGTTCTACATAATTTTGGGAAGTGGGAATCATTTTGCTACCATTAAAAATGCTAATTAGTCAACACATTAATATATGAATAATGTGGTGAATTTATGATAGCTGTCTTTTAGCAGTTTGATTGACTTTGGGATGTGTTGTTCAACATTAACAGCCTTTTTATGTTTGAGAATTTAGAATTATCATAAAAGAAACCTCATAATGGCTTGTCATCTTATAAGTTGCTTACCTACTTGTCATATTCTGACCCTTGGTGGTGAGAAGTGGTATTGATACATAGAGTTTCTTTAAGAAGATCTGCAATGCAACAGTTTCCATCACATTGTGTCCCCTAGTAGTTTTGTGTTACCTCAGCAAGTAAGTTCTCTTTCACTGTGATGAATTAGGTCCAAAACGGAGTGGGAGTGTATGCAACATGGTGCACCCTGTCCACACTGCTTAACCTGACGATATACCTTCAACATCAGTTGGAATTGCCCAAATGTAACTGTGTGATGGTGGCACTGCTTTTGCTTCTGATGGAGCTGTTAGCATGGTAAATTTTTATTTTTATGCTGTTTTACATCCTGTCACTAATGGCAGCTCTTGTCACAAATCATTAGCAGACAAATCCTTTTTTTTCTCTCTTCACTGTCAGGTTTCTGTTTGAGAACTTCTATCTTGACAAGCAAGTGCGGTACATTGTGCTCATCTATCCTGTGGTAATACTGTGGCTGGCAGGCATCCTGGACAACAGTACTTCACCTAATAGTCAGATGTACATCTTTACAGGTACAGATAGGGAAATATCATTCTCTCTCTACCTATTTAACTTTTGATTAAATATTTTATGCACCGGTCATTATAAATTAAAATACTTCATCTCTGTTTCCCTCTGCAGCTTCGATATTGGCTATTGCCTGTATCATGTTTGTGGTACGCATTGCTCTGGTCACCTGGAGGCATTACAAACAACCACTTTACAATGACGCTGAACTCAGCATGTCCCCAGTGGAAATATCTTTAACACAAAAACGACTCTTTCTTTGAAGACCAGCTAAGGGTGATGATGTTAAAACATAGTTTGTTAATAGCGAGCTGGACTTTTTCAGCAGGATCTTTCAGGATTTTGTTTTATTTTTCTAAAGGAAAAAGGAAATGCATGTGTAACACACATAAAAATTGAATGCACTGTGTTTACTGTATAATAAATGGAAGGGAGAAATATTTTTTTTGTATGAAGTTTTTAAGGAATCCCAAGAAACAATGAACAATTTAACAGGTTAATAAAAAATAAAAACATCATAAAGGATAAGAGTAATGATGATGCAATAGAGTGCAGTTAACCATTCAGACTTCATAGCAGAGTAAGTAATTTTGTGCTTTTCTAACCGAGAACACTTTCTGCCACATTCAGAGAAAAACAGCTAACCCAAAAAAAAAACCATAACAACCACCGCTTTAACCAGTCACACATGGGGGGAGGGTTCATGTTTGTTCCTGTCCACGTGAAATGGCGGGAGGTGGGTGACGTGCAAAACAGGCCTGGGTGAGCTCATGATGGGATGTGCTTTCTCAGGAAACTTTGGAAAGAACGAAGGGTGTTTTCTTGCGTTGTATTTATGTTATGCCTACCTTTAATAGTTAATAGCTGGTTTAATAGTTGGGCCAAGAACCCCCACATCTCACATTTCTGACACAATTTCTCTGAGAAACACTTCATTTCTGTTTGCCATCAGGATCCGAGGCAAAGTGTTTAACAGAGAAATTGTGTATATGTATATATATAATTTGTTTTTTTGTTTTTTAAATTGTATTTATTAGGAATTTAATGAATAAAACATGAGACATAAAATACAGTCGGTAGGTAGGTTTTCATTTTCATCCACAGCTTGCATGATTTTTTATTGATTCTCTCTCTGTCAAAGACACGTGTGCACACACACATATATGCACATGCACAACCTTTTGTGGTATCATAATTACATGGATTACAGGGTATCAAAGGTACACAACTTGGCATGATCCAAAGTCCAGTGTACTAGAGTCCTGTCACATACGTGGTGTCTCAGCCTTCTGAGCTGCTGTGGGAACGGTACTCGATCCAGGCTCCAAGATGTTTCTCGTCCCCACAAGCAGATTCTATTTCGTGGTACAAGCTGGAAGCATCTTCCTTGCATTCATTTCTCAGGTGATCTCCGATGTCTTCTACAGTCTTGCAAGGGAAACCAATGTGCCCAACGGTGAGTGGCTTGACATAAAGGAAGATTTCATCCCTGCATTCGTACTACTCACGCCATGAGTGAGAGCTTTGGCTAAAATTATGGTGTCCTACCAGTTAAACTGTCAACAACACAAACATGAGTGTTTTAATGTTTAATGTCTTCTGGGAAGACCTTTGCCTTGCTGGTAAGCAGCAATGTTATTTTTGCAAGCTGTTAAGGTGGATTGGGGCCAATAAAACTAAGCTACATAAAAATAGATGCACCCATAACTCAATGCTGATATTTTGTAACATAAAGAACGCGTTTATTTTTTATTCAGCATGCCTTTACAAGAGTGAATGTGTTACTTGCATGAATGAAAACACTAATTAAAGACATGTAACCCTTTTAACACCCAACCTATTACTGATGGAGTCTGTAATGCCCTGACATTTTTGTCATTTTTGTCTGGGTTCTCAGCTGTCTTTCAGACATCATCCAGGAATGTGTCTGAAACTTTTGCACTGGAGGTGACTATGGACCAGTGGTCAGAAAATAACTGGATTATTATTGACTTTTGGTCTAAGGCTTGGCTTGTTTATGCCATGTTTGACCTCTTCAAACGATACAGGTGAATATTATTATGTCTGCAAATCTTCATTGCAAGAATGTTGTGCGGTTTTTACCAGGACTTCTGATCAGATTGTCGTTGATCATTTGCAGGAACGTACTCACTCCTGAGTTGTGCAGTCCAGACTTACATACCCCAGAATTCTACTGGATATGGATCGTGATTAATTATTCAAGAATAAGCTGCATGGTTCTTTGGGACAGACAGTAAGTCATGTACGGTGCTTTTGTCAGAAATATATGCACAAACAAATTAAAGATGATGAAACTTTCCACAGCCTCATAATTGCAGGTGTATTGGTCAGATGGATGCTGCCTATCTGCAGCTTCTGCATGCTCTCTCTCTCCTACTCCACACTCTATAAGCACAGAACCTGGCTGGCTATCAACAACCCTAATGTGATCTCATGGACACGTTACCTGGTGAGGCTGTTTGTTCACCAAGAAATCAAATCAAATTTTCACTTTTATGGGTGGAGCTGTGAAAAGATCAAAGTTTAAAAGTTAAATTCCAGTCTATTTTTTTAATGCTAATCTATGTTAAAACACACATCTGTTGTGATGTAAATTGTTGCTTTTATATTTGTGTCAGACCCAGAATGGGTTGGCTGTGTTTGCCTGGTGGTCTCTCTTCTATGCTGTGGTGGATATAGGCATTGCGCTCAAGTACATCAGTGGCATGTCAGACCCACTGGCCAGCACCATTGTCCTCTCTATTATCTCTGTCTGCATAATTACCTGGTAAGAGCTAAAGTCATGTTGATTAAATTTAGTGTTTAATGTTATTGTGGAAGTTGTGGAAAATAAATGATTGACAAGCATGTTGCTCCTCTTAGGTTCAGCCTGCAGAACTTTCTGCTGAGCAAGTACATGCGCCACACATTCACTGTCTATGCCACTCTCATTCTGGGCCTGGGTGCAATGTTCACCAGCAGCTATCGTGTCCACGATTTCTCTGTAAACACAGCCATCTGTGGTAAGATGCCAACATGGAGTGTGTAATAACTGCAAAGATCTATGTAGATTTTACTGTGAGCATTCACCCTGACATGTTTTACTTGTAGGTGTCCTGATGGTCCTGGTAACCATTGTGAGCTTTATCCATTTGATCTCTGCATGTCTGCACATGGAGAGGCCAGTCACACCTGCTGCAGAGCCCTATGTGTTGACTGTGTGTCAACTTGAGGGCAACATGAAAAACAAACTTCAAAGCTAAGATCACGATAAAAGAAAGGAAGCAGAATCACCACATGTATCACATGGAAGTTTAATTTACAGTTATCATATCGGACTGTTCATTGGATCAACTGGCTCGTTTCAATTAAATTCTACAATTTATTTAAAAATGTGCATTTTATATCCATGACCAGCAGGTGGCAGCATGGATTCACTTCACAGAGATATAGTAAAATGGCAAGGGCAGCTATGCTTTACCAGGAGATGGCAGACTGGTGCAAGCTTTCCTTGTTTACTATCCTTGGATTTTTAATTGAAGAAATTAAAAAAAAAAAAAAACCTTACACAATCCAGATTGTTTGTTTATTTTTTTTCTTCTAAAAAAACAGTCTGTTTGTTTTTACTTTACAACAACGACAAAAATATAGATCTAAATTAATAACGAGAGAGGAAACCATCTTTACCGTCTTCATCTCCCTCTCTGAGTTTGTGTGAATGTGCGTCAGAGATAATCACACATGAACAAGTTTATAAGAGCTCTTTTTCTTGATGCATCTTAAGAGATGGAATATTAAACATGCATACTGGCTGTCGGCAAGAGCAGCGCGACCTTTGATGAGGACACAACCATTGATTATCAGAGGAAGGCCATGAAGAGAAGAGACAATAAGGAAACAATGAATGAATGAATGAATGCGTGAGATAAATAAAGAGATTCAGTGCATATTTGTCTCATTTTAATTTCCGATATTTCACAAGTATCCTTCAGACATTCTCTCGATTGTCCAGATTACAAATGATTAAACTGCATGTTAAACGTTGTTTTCACCAGCTGCTGGCTGTTTACACACAGATGTTAGCGTGGAAAAGCACCCTCTCTTGTGTCTACATGTTTTCTAACTCATCATGAACTCAAACTGGAAATTTGCTCGACCGTCTCATTGGGAGCAGATTCTGCTGAAGAAAATGATTGTTTCATAATGCAGAGCTGAACCACTGTCAGGGTCGTTGTTAGAAAAGCCTGTGCTTGAGCACACTAATTGCAAATCACAAATTGTAATTTGGAGTAAATTTTTCAATAAGAATTCTGCTTTTTCACACATGCAGTAATGGTGCTGCTGCTCATTTGTGAAGATTTTCCATTAAAGTTTTATTTAGACCTTATGGCATGAGGGAATCAAGGAGAAGGCTTTATTTTAAAGTCAAGCTAAGAAAGAAAGTTATGTGGCTGAATATATATTCATTTATTCATAGGTAATTAAGTAAAAGGGTAATCAGTTAATCAACAGGTAAAAAAAAAACTCTTATGAATCATCACATAAAAGATTCTCCTGAAATGCTTCATTTGTACTTTTTCACATTGAAAAGGTCAATGTTTTTACATCACGGGATGCGGAAATTAAAGGTGCTGAGAACAATAAGTGAACGTTTGCAGCTTTGCGCTCCTCAGACTTGTGTGCACTCAGACAAAACTAATAAACAAACAAAAAGAAAAGCTTCTTGTATCCACCTCACACCTACTATTGTTTAATCATTTTATAAATGTCCTTTAACAACAGTATCACTGCTTGTCAGATAAATCTGGCAGTCAGCAGCAAAATAATTAAAAGCAACATTATGCTTCCAAAAATGGAGCCCAGAGGAAGCATGTACAGCTGGGGCCCAAAATGGAGCATTGTGGTACCCCACAGTTAAGTAATATTGACCCACATGGACAACTTCTCTCTGAAACCACTTATATGCGGATATTTGAGTCTTTAATCAACAAACATAAGTACAGAGGAAAGTTCATTCATTGTTCCAAGCCATTGTATGTAGAAAATGTAAGAAACTAGAGTTTAAGGTCGGTAGATCACTCAAAAAAGTTGGGAGAAAGGCAGATTTACCATCATGTTGCATCATCAATTCTTTGAATTCCTCTTCCGTCATTTGGGACCTTAAGATAAACCTGTTTCAGTTTCACTAGAGGAATCTCAGTCCATTCTTTGAGAAATTAAGATATCAGCCACTCAGCTGTCCGTGTCATCGTCTGGGTCCAGTTTTCATGATGCAACATATATTTTCAAATCAGACATATCTGGACTGTTGGCAGGGCAGTTACACACATTTATTTAATGTTTCTGAAGCCTCGCTGCTTGTTGGAAGTTGCTCAGAATTATCTCAACATTGTCCTGCTTAAAAATAACTGATACATCCTGGTAAAAGGCATAACTTTAATAATGATAATAATAATAATGATAGCTCACATTTATATAACGTCTTTCATGGAACCCAAGGTCGCTTTGCAAGGTTGAGAGAAATGAAAAGTAGTCCGGGTAAGCCAGGGAGAAGAGGTATGTTTTGAGGTTTGCTTTGAAACTGTGGAGAGTGGGGGAATTGTGGATTTCAGGAGGCAGAGAGTTCCAGAGGGTGGGGGCAGCCACACTGAAGGCCCTGTCTCCGAAGGTTTTCAGACGGGTACGGGAGATGGAAAGGAGACTAGCATCAGAAGACCGCAGGTTTCTGGAGGGAGTGTGTTGGTGAAGGAGGTCAGACAAGTATTGGGGTGCACGAGAATGGAGGGATTTGTAAGTTAGTAGGAGAAGTTTATACTGTATACGAAACTTGACCGGGAGCCAGTGGAGGTTGCAATGATTAACATCTCCAAAATTCTAACATTAAAACATGATTTTGCATCAATTATCCCTACACAAATTCTCATTCTCATCTTTGGCACATGCAACTTTGTGAATAAGTCCTCTTTTTTTCCTCTATCTGTGATCTTATCAGATGGAAGAGCCTGTGTTCACTGTCTTTTTGTCCCATTGACATGACTGTGTTTACATGAACCTGTAAACAGCAACCTGGATCTAAGGCCATAATCTGAGTATGCAATAATCAGATTAAGGCATGTGAGGTATACCTATTGTAGTCGAATTATGAAGACGTGAACACCTTAATGTAATTACTGATGCCCCGTTGGAGATTTCACTGCATTTTGTGGCATCACGTACACACAACAATGTAAAGTGTCATCACTGTAGATAGATAGATAGATAGATAGTTAGATAGATAGATAGATAGATATATAGATAGATAGATAGATAGATAGATAGATAGATAGATAGACAGACAGACAGACAGACAGACAGACAGACAGACAGA